>CM062819.1:838040924-838323416 GCA_031772625.1 Pinus tabuliformis | reverse complement strand
CCTAGAGCAGAAGATGAGATCCATACAGATGCAAAAGGGGAACGCATTGATCCGTTCCTCACAAAGCTTCAAGAGACCAGAGACAAGTTAAGAGTTGTGGGGTTGACACCTCAAGGATCTGAGATAGACTAGCCCTCAATTCAGTCTCAGAGGAGTGGCAAGTCTTTGTCCAGAGCATCCTGGGCAGGGTGACTTTGCCAAACTTGGATGAGATGTGGGCAACTCTTAAGTAGAAAGAGTTGAGGAGGGACTTAGTCAAGTGTAAACTTGACGGAAGCAGCAGCAGTGGGTCGAAGCCCAACGAGGAGGATGAGAATGCAACCCTCGCATCTAAGGGGCAGCAAGAGCAGCGGAAGCGAAAGAAGGACGTTTCGAAGATCAAATGCTTCAAGTGTGGTGAACTCGGTCACTATGCAACACAGTGTCCTCTCAGAAAGAAGGACAAAGATGAGAAGCATGATCCGAAAGTTGCAACCGCGAAGATCGAGGAGGATGAGTTTGCCATTACAGCAGAGATACCTCTATGAGGGAGGTGGGTTGATTTAGAGTTGTAGTTCGAAACAGATACAAATGGGTAGGATCCTTGAAGAGCCCACCTCTCGGATCAATTCCTTGCCACGGGAGCCCAAATCAGATGTAGCAGGATGGACCAATGTCAGTTGGTGCAGAGGAGTGTAGGAGTGACAGTTGCAGTGGCTAGAAGCGCCAGAGACTGAGCAGGGCACAACAAAGTTGGCAGCAGTGCAGATGGCACAGAGCAGAGGTCAGCAGCAGCGCAGAGGTTTCAGAGGGTCAGCGCAGAGACTAGCAGCAGTCAGACTCCAGTAGCTAGATGCATCATGTTGAACACCTGTTCAGTAATTTTGGATGCTTTTCCGTTGTTGATGTAGTAGCAACAGCAGTTGGAGAAGGCTGCAGTGCAGATGCAGTGTTGGCAGTGGCAGTGCCAGCAGCAGCACGAATGCAGAATTCAGAGGGACTTGCAGTATGGATGCAGTGTTGATAGTGGCAGGTTCAGCAACAATACAGATGCAACATTTGTGCAGTAGTTGGTGGGCAGTGATGGCAGCCAATGTACTGAGAGACTAGCTGAGCAACAGCAAAGAGGGGCAGATCTACAACCTCTAGCAGGGAGTGCGTAGGCCTGTCTAGTGTTGGGCAAAGGAGAGAGGAAGTTATTCGACTTTTTTGATTGGCAAAGATGGCAGCCAATGGACTAAGAGATCAAGACAAGTTGGATGGGGCATCCAACTATGTAATCTGGAAGGCAAGGATGTCGTGCCTTCTGGATGAGCATTTTCTCAAAGTCTACATCGACTGCGTGGTGGTTGTGCCCGCAAATCCAGATCCGCTCAAGAAGTACAAAGGAGAAATGGCAAAGGCCAAGAGAATGATCCTCGACGGAGTGAAGGATCATGTAGTCTGTCACATCGCTAGCAGAGGGACTGCTAAGGAGATGTGGGATGCGTTGTCTATGCTATATCAAGGATCTTCTGAGCAACGGAAGATGTACGTAGAGCAGAAGATGAGATCCATACAGATGCAGAAGGGGGAACGCATTGATCCGTTCTTCACAAAGTTTCAGGAGACCGGAGACGAGTTAAGAGTTGTGGGGTCGACACCTCAAGGATCCGAGATAGACTAGCCCTTAATTCAGTCTCAGAGGAGTGGCAAGTCTTTGTCCAGAGCATCCTGGGCAGGGTTACTTTGCCAAACTGGGATGAGATGTGGGCAACTCTTAAGTAGAAGGAGTTGAGGAGGGACTTAGTCAAGTGTAAACTTGACGGAAGCAGCAGTAGTGGGTCGAAGCCCAAGGAGGAGGATGAGAATGCAGCCCTCGCATCTAAGGGGCAGCAAGAGCAGCGGAAGCGGAAGAAGGACGTTTCGAAGATCAAATGCTTCAGGTGTGGTGAACTCGGTCACTATGCAACACAGTGTCCTCTCAGAAAGAAGGACAAAGATGAGAAGCATGATCCGAAAGTTGCAGCCGCGAAGATCGAGGAGGATGAGTTTGCCATTACAGCCGAGATACCTCTATGAGGGAGGTGGGTTGATTTAGAGTTGTAGTTCGAAACAGCTACAGATGGGCAGGATCCTTGAGGAGCCCACCTCTCGGATCAATTCCTTGCCACGGGAGCCCAAATCAGATGTAGCAGGATGGACCAATGTCAGTTAGTGTAGAGGAGTGCAGGAGTGACAGTTGCAGTGGCTAGAAGCGCCAGAGACTGAGCGGGGCACAGCAAAGTTGGCAGCAGTGCAGATGGCACAGAGCAGAGGTCAGTAGCAGCACAAAGGTTTCAGAGGGTTAGCGCAGAGACTAGCAATAGTCAGACTCCAGTAGCTAGATGCATCATGTTGAACACCTGTTCAGTAATTTTGGATGCTTTTCCGTTGTTGATGTAGTAGCAGCAGCAGTTGGAGAAGGCTGTAGTGCACATGCAGTGTTGGCAGTGGCAGTGCCAGCAGCAGCACGGATGCAGAATTCAAAGGGAGTTGCAGTATGGATGCAGTGTTGATAGTGGCAGGTTCAGCAGCAATACAGATGCAACATTTGTGCAGTAGTTGGTGGGCAGTGATGTCAGTCATCAACAGTGCAGAAGGAGATGTTACAGAACAGAGTGATAATTCCATAGGTTGCATTGCTAGAGCACATTCCTCGCTAAGAAAGAGTGTTGATTTTTGGTAGCATTGGATGTGCTCTGTTGTCACACAGAGTGTCTAAGCACCGCGACAACGCTTAGATTGGGGGCTGTCACCCTAATCCCCAATCTCTCCGTCTCCCTATAGCAAGCTAGGGGGGTAGACCCTATGGAAAAGAAGAACTAGCTGGGAACCAACCAATTCGGGAGACACAGTGAGGTGATCAAATACTTAATTAAGGCCTAGCAAGACTTAAGATTTGATTAGACTTTAAATGGTTAATATTAGTGCCTTATGGAGTTAATGATCTCGCTAGATAAAATGAAAACCAAGTAATTCATTAGTTGTTGCTGCTTAGGAAACAGAGATATAATTCCACGATAAAACTCTTTAACAATCGCTTGAAAATATTTGCAAAATGTCTAGCATGTAATGAGCATTAAATGATTCAAACAATGACGATCAATTTCACTAGATGCACAATGTCTTAGCAATTTGATTTCAAGAGATACAAATACCTTAATCAACTACGAAATTTAAAAGCTAACCAGTTTCAAAAATGATTCACCACTTTCAAATAGTTAATCTTCAGATATAAAAAATTTAAGCACATTTAACTATAGAGAAATGACAAATACCACAAAAATTTACCTTTAGCACAAAAAAGGCGCCAAAAAGAAATATTAAATTTGACAACTTGATTACTTCTTAGGTGAATTTCTTGATATTTTAAGCAAGACTAAATGTGACAGAAATAAATCAAAAAAGGTTTAATAATTTTTAAAAAAATTTAATGGGCCGAAGGCCACATAAAAGATTTAAAAAATCTTTAAGTATGAAAATTAATTTCGATCTATATCATAGCCACATAAAATAAACATTTTAGGCTTTTTTAAATATTTATATTTTTTTAAGATTTTTTAAATCAAAATCTAAATGAAACAATATAAAACGAAACAAATTAAATCAAAACCGAAAATCTAACCCTTTTTTATGTTTTTAGATTTTTTTTTTGGATTTTAATAACTTAAAATCATAAAAAAAGTAAAACAATCTATTAGGAAATCGAGAAAGGAAAATAAAAAGAACAAAATCGATTTGGAATTTTTTGCTTTCAATTAATGAAATCAAAACAAAAACACACAACAACAATAAATATATATATATATATATATATATATACGTTATCTATCTAACCCAACGACCCAAAAAATACAATGAAATCGAATGAGTTTGATGTGTTTGCTATTGCATGCAGGTGATGAAGATAGATGGCAAAAGAATGTTGTCGCTAGGGAGCTTGTGGCAGCACGTAGGTGAGGGGAGACTGCGTGGAATGGGCAGCTGTGTGAGGAAATGGAGGTAATACGCAAGGGAGGAAGGGTAGCGGATTTGTTTTGCAGGTTGAAGGCAGCGAGGAAAGGAGAGTGATGTCTCAAGGGTTTGATGACAGCACGCGAATGGAGCTAGAGACTACGTGAGGAGGGTAAGGTAATACACTGCGGGCAGGGTCAAGAGGGACTCACGCCGATTGGGGCAGCGTGGAAGAGTGGGGAATGCGAGGACAGGGCTGCGGTTTTATTGCAGGTGAAACCGCAAAACTGAGGGCGAGTTAACGAATGAATGCAGATGAGAGGGGCAGCGAGGCTGCAAGGACCCAAAAGAAAAACGTGAAGGATGGAGGTGAGACGAGAACCACGCGGAGGGTTAGCACGATGAGAGGGAGATGTGCAAAGGAGCAGCGGGTTAGGGAGCTGTAGCAGTGTAGGAGGGAGAGGTGGCTTCACGTAGATGCAAAGGACAACACGCAAAAAGACAATAAATCGCAGATCTGGCCAGTGATGGCAGGGGTTTCGAATAGCTTGCCCCAAAAAAAAAAAATTGAAATTTCCCTGCAACAAAGCAAACAAGGATGCCAAATAAAACTATAAAATTTTCAGACTTGAAGCTCTTAAAAAAAACCTTAGACTGCAAAATGAATTGAATAATCTCCCTGCAGAATTATGCTGATGAGCCTCAGGGATCCAGATCTCACCCTCCAGGGTCTAGAACTGGACACTAGACAGCTTTCAGCTTCATATCTATAGCTGCAATACAACAAAAAACACCCAAACGATATATACAATGACTCAAAAAACACTAAAACCCTGAAAACCAAAGTCAGAAAATTAAAATTAATTACAGATCTATGTACATAAATGGCAGATCTATCAGATCTAGGGAGTGTGAGTTCGACTCCGCTCCCAGATCTGATGATTTGAGGCTCTCAACAGCCAGATCTAATGATTTAGCACAAAAAAATTAAAAATTTTTGAATTTTAGAAGAGGTACTAAGCTCAAAACCCTTCATACATCACCCATAATATATATATATATATATATATATATATATATATATATATATATTATATATCTTATGATAAGTCTAGGATCAAATTTAAATTGGGCTCTTCAGAAAACACAGATCGGGAGTTGGCTGGTTCAGCCGAGAACTTCCCCGAACGCCCGATGATCTAATAATCAAGGATTTTCCTGCAAAACTCAATTCAGTCGTCAACATAGAGCGAGAAAACGATAATAAAATTCAGATTTAATAGAGATACCTGCTATTATATTCAAAACTTAAATTATCATTCAAACCCCAGCGACTGAGCAAGATACCTGTACTCAAATCGCTCTTCAGAAGCTATTATTAATGGCAAAAAAGAAATTACGCACAAAAATAATACATCTTACAGCATTTCCATGAAGAGTAACACAGCAGAAGTTAACCCCAAAGTCTTTCTTTATTGCTCATAAAAAGATTACAAGAGAGAGCTTTTCGCTTAGTACACGATCAAAAGATCGGATGATACTGACTGACAAATGACCTCCTATTTAAAGATAAATCCTCCAACAACTAGTTCGAGTGATCCTTGTCAAAGTGATCTCGACCATTGATGAGGATCAAAATTTCTTTTAATCTCATCCGTCGAAATTTTAAATATTGAGGAAATTTCGAATTTTTCAATTAAATGCATTTTAATAAATTCAAAAATTACAATTTTGCATTTATTTCCTCAAAATTTTGACTTTGACTTAACCCCAGGGACCCAAGGCATAAAATTTAGCAAAATAATCAATTAACCTTAGTCCCTGGACCTGTTAAGATTTAATTTTTTAAAAGATCCACGAATTTTACCTCTGGAAAATTTAAATTTACCTAGGACCTAGGACCTATGAGGGGATAAATTATTTTTATAACCCTCAAGACACTTTACATCATAATTTTTACATTTTTTACATCTCAAGGAGAAAAAACCCATTTGAAAAAAACCCTCACAGACTACCCAATTCTGCGACACAAATATAATCTAGCAGATCAAGCAATTTGTAATAAAATAACCTAACCAAATAGTTAGGATTATTCCCAAATCACTTTTGCGTAGACTCGATCTAGAACACTAAGACTCCCCTAAGATGCCAGTGACAAAATCCATTCCGACTTTGGGGTAAGGCTGAAGGAAAACTTTGCCGACCATCCGAGAATGGATCGGTGAAACAAAAAACCTCCCGGAATATAGATCGTCACCGGAAAAGTAAGTTCACCTAGGTGATTACATACACGACACGGATCTGCTGAGATTATTTACATTATACACATGCAGACTGGGTTTACATTATAAGATGATCCTCAGGCTGATGATGATAGTTGAACGGCACGAATACATCGATCAGGCGCTATCCCTTTTGCGAAAAAGGGGGTGTACTGCTATGGGTCGTTGACACGTAGTGGTCAACATGCTCTAAGTCTCAAAATTTGCAGGGAGGCTTAGACACGTGCATTCTCCAATACCCAGAAATCAATTTGGGAAATAACACCCGGAAACAGTTTTATTAGAATAATTAATTATTTTTAATGGGACCCTAAGTCTAAACTTAGGAAATTAAAATAATTAATGGGTATTAATCTAAAATGTGGGTGAAACTTCTAGAAGAAGGCGGAGATCAAGTCAATATGATCCTAGCCATTGATTAAAATCTAATATGGGTCGTTGATTGATCAACGAGAGGATTATAAAAGAAGGCTTGATGGGCACTTGGAGAACACACACACACATAGTTCAGAAGATCAAATTTCTGAAGCAGAGCAGCTACCGGTGAGAAATTCGAAGTGAGCTTTTGCAGTGAGGGGCAAAGATAGTATCCGAAGGGAAATCTTTCCCGGTCGGAGAATACTCAGCAGAGAAGGTAGAGAGAGATCCAACAGTGGCAGCGCAAAGTCAGAGGGACTAACGCAGAGCTACGCAAGCCTACGCAAAGGCAGCGCAGGCTGACGCAAAGGCAGTGCAGAAGCCAAGAGGAAGTCCGAAAATTCGCTGGAGGGTTCGATTTCAGAAGCTGGGAGCCGGGGTGTGAGACCGGAGGCAAAAATCGAAGTTCTTGGGTAGCAAATCGATCAGTTGGAGGAGTGACATTGTCCCCAAAGGGTTTGACGCTGGGCTGACGCAAACACTGCGTAGAGGCAGCCAAGGGCAGTCATTCAGGGGTTGGATCAGCCAAGATTTTCAGTGATAGTGTGAGGTAATCTCACAGATCTCTCTATCAGTGATATTCTCTATAACTGGATTGTCGAAAAGGCATCCAGAAGTTGTATTTAGAAATTACTACTGCATAATAATAAAACCCTCAGAGTTGTTGCACCGGTTTTCCCACATAGGTTTTTCTGGGGACATTTGTCTAAAAACAATTGTGTCATTGTGTTGTATCTTTTTCCTCTTAGGTTTCTTGTTTCGGCTTATTATTTTTAAATAGTGAATGTTGCAGTTGTATTTACTTCGATATTTACCATAGAACACAGTAAATAACTTGTATGGATTAACAAGTAGGAGAAGTAACATCAATTTGCTACAATAGGGATTCCCGGTTTAGGAATTTTCACAATGTCCCCTTGGATGAGAGGGAGTAAGGATTTCCTCCCTGGTTGAGAGTGTTGGAAAATTCAAAGTGACAGCTAATTAATTCCAAATTTCCTTACTCTTAATATGTTCTTGTGAACTTTAGTTAATCTTCTTTGGTTCTTTAGTTAGATGTTTTCACCAAACAAATATTAAGAATGAAATAGTAACAATAGAGGACACATAAATTAGGCTCTCAACCAAGGCAAAACCCCTCCAAGGGGAAAACCGGTAAACTCTTCTCTTCTTATAGAATCTACTTCAAAATGAGACACAAAGACCCAAACCCTATACCAAGTCCTTCTCCAAGTACCAAGTCAGCCCTTCAACAAGTCCTTTCTTTTTTCTGCACCAACCAGCTTCCAACTGCAGCTTCAACCTAATAGCTTCAATACTGCAACTCGTCCTACAACTTCGACCATATAATTTTGGCCTTGTAGCTGTTACAAAAATCCTAATCTAGCTAACCCCTTCCAAGAGCAAGACAACTCCTCCCAAGGTCAACGAGGTTAAGATAGAGTATTCTTCCTTCCAACTACAAGATACTACACTTTGTCCTCCTACAACTCGGATCCGCAACTTTGGCCTCTTCCTGCAGCACCATAACCCTAGAACTTTGCATGTGTGAGAGATATAGAGCCCAAAAACAAGATTTTTCATCCTTCTTTCTTCTCCTAGACCTTTGCTCTTCCTTTTTCCAACTTCCCAACCACAGATCGAATTCTTCCTTGATAGATCGAACTTCTTGAGTGAGTGAGTGTTGAATTAGGTCGAACTGCTTCTTTATATAGCCTTTCCAAGGAGTTGAATTCCCTCCTTTAGGCCGACTTGTACTATTGGAGTTTCCAGGACTTTCTAGACTCAAATAAAATTTTTTTCCAATTACATTTTGCCCAGAAAGGTCTTATGAACATGATGTTGACTCTTTTGACTCATGACAATAGATCCTAAGACCTAACAAACCCTAGAAGCATGAAGAACATGCTTTTACCTAGAAGACCATCAATAATGAACATGAAACCCATGCTTTAAAAATAATATCTTTTTCTTTTCTTCTTTTGTTTGTTACATAAGATACATATTGAAATGAGTACAACAATTATGAAGACCAAAACTAGTTACATTTTCAACAAATAGGGAGTGATAGAGGACACTGTATTCTCCATGTGTCATGCACTAGGCTAGAACTAACTGTCGTACGTCTAGTGAAGACACTGATAGAGGACTGGATAAGCATCTAGGACCGATACTTCTTGACGATTGAGAATCAAAGATAGAAGTAGTCCCATGGACCGACACACTTTGAGTATTGGATAGGGTATCCAAGATAAGCGCGGTTGAAGCAAACTGATATTCTTTGAGGATTGGGAATCCAAGATAAGAATAGTTATGTAAGGACATACCTGGTGAACATCCAAATGGGGTAGGTGCCTTGAGACACTGTGGTGTTGGTGTCCATATGTATGCCTCCCAACATTGTGCTCTAATCTTGTGGAGAGTTAGAGCTTGCTAGTCAAGGCCTTGCTATGTTGTTATTAGACAATGTTGGCTATGATGTTGATGCTTAAAGATGGCTTATCAATCCGACTCTTCTTATGAGAATATTTCAATTTGAGAGTATCCTTGAACCGGTTATGTAATTATGAATACCTCCCTAGTTAAGAGGGAGTGTTGGAAAATCTAACTAGGTTCAGTCTTCATAATCATTGTAATTATATCAATTTGTATTTTATGTAAAAAGAAAAATAAAATTTATTTTTCAAACATGGGTTTCATGCTCAAGTCAAATCATTATTTTATTGAAGCATGTTCTTCATGCTCATTATTATTTGTATTGGTCAAAGTCGAAGGCTTATTTATAGCCTGGAAAAATATTTTTCAAAATATGTAAATTGGGTCAAAATTGCCTCTAGATGCCAAGTCGGCTCTGCCCTAGAAGACATGTCTATTCAAACCCCTCCTAGATAGTATAAATAGAGGGTGAATTGAGCTCATTTGAACACACAATTCAGATGATCTGTTATAAAATATCGCAAAAGGAAGAAGTTCTGATGTCTGAAAATAACAAGACAAGAAGGGTTTCTCTTAAGCTCAAATTTGTGGAAGTTATGCCTTGACACATCCCTTGTTGAATATTTGTTCATGATGATGTACATGTTATTGGTCTCTTGTTGTTGATGGACTTTCTATGTCGAAGGAGGGCTTGACTCCACATCTTAAGGGTTGGAGTCTTTCTATGGTCATGGGTCTTGGATATCTCACTTTGATCTGATTCTGTAAGAAAAGAATTTTTCTGGGTTTTCCCCTTTGAGGGGTTTTCGCCCTGGCTTGGAGCCTATATCGTGTTTATGATCTTTTTGTGATCTTCTTGGTTATATTTGGATAATTGTTTGATGAAAAGAACATAATAAAATTAATAAGAAGCCAACAACTTTCACAAGCAATTATCAAAGAAAGAGAAATCTACCCTAATATGCAGACATCGTGATTTCTCAACACACCCCACACTTCCCACACACCTGGGATGGGGGGCACCTGGGGAAACATTTCCCCACGTCCCCCTTTTGAGGAAAGGAAGGGAGATGCAGGGGGGAACGTTTCCCCAGTGTGGGGGACATGATTTCCCAAAAGAGGTGCTTCTAGGCACACCCTCTCAAAAGAAGGACGCCCAAAAGCACCCCTTTTGAGTTTGAGTTATATCAATTTACTATTATAATATTCAGACTTCAGTATCTACTATAGTCTATTTTGCTTAGTACTAATTAGATTCTAGAATGATGAATTTAAATTTTAAATCATTTTACATTCTAGAATGATGAATGATGAATTTAATTTTTAAATCAACGTAGATTCTAGAATAATGAATGATGAATATTCATTATTGAATCTTGTGATGTATGGAAGAATGATGAGTATGAATGATGTATGGACCAGTATGAGTGATGAATATGGATCAATGCATTTCATTATTTAACTCAATTATGTATGGACCAATATATTTATGCTTTCATTATTGAATATGAATTTGAATTTTATGTTCGTTTTTGTAGCATTGGATGGTGTTCTAGTCTCGAAACTTTGTGGAGAGGCTAAAACACAGGAATCGTTTCTAAAAATTCTACCTAGAGAAGGCTCAATTAAATTAATTGACCATTATTAATTTCCTAAGTCTAACTTAGGAAAATGGTTAATTAATAGCAATTAATTGAGAAATGTGAGAATTCTCTAAAAACTCACGTGGATCTACTTGGAAATGATCTCAGCCATCGATTAAGTTTTAATCTTGGTCATTGGAGTCCCAACTGGAGATTACAAGAAGAGGTCGATGGGTACATGGAGAAAACGCCAGTGCAAATACTCAGTGATCAAGGCAGTTCGATTTTGCAGTAGTAGGAGATTCAGTAGCGAGATTGAGCCAGTGACCGAGTAGTAGGTGGCAGAGGGGCAACATAGCAGTATTCTAGAGGAGTTTCCAGTTCCTGAGAGTTAAAAAGAGGAGGCCAAAATTTATCTCCGGGAGGCTGCGCAAAGCCTCAAGATAGGCAATTCAATTTGGCTAAAGGGAAGGTTGTTTTAGTTTTCAGAGGCCAGGAGGATTTTCCAAAGTGTCGGAGAGACAATTTCCCAGTCAGCAGTAGGTAGGACAGCTTGATTAACATCAATTTTGGGTCAAGCATGTGAGGGTTTGCGCAAAGGTTACACATGTCCTGCACATAGGGCTTGGACGGCTTGCTTTTCAGAGGTCAGATTGAGTCGAGATCGCTTGGAGCGAGGGTAAAATTCCCTGAAATATTTTTGTCAGTATTTCTCTTGGATAGAATCGCCAGTTTGGCGACATTTTATTGTACTCAAAAATTTTGCTGCTGCATAATAATAAAAACCCTCACTACTGCATCGGTTTTCCCACATTGGGTTTTTCCAGGAACATTTGTCCTAAAATAACGGTGTCAAAATTTTGTGTGTGTGTGCTAGCATTTCTCAATTCCTATTTTTGCTTCCACAATATTTTATTTTGTGAATAAATTGCAGTGTGAATATTTCGTTATTTTGTCGGAAACAATAATATTTATGTTTTCATTATTGAATATGAATTTGAATTTATATTAGTTTTTGTAGCATCGGATGGTGCTCTTGTCCCAAAACTTTGTGGAGAGGTTACAACACAGGAGTTCTCCAAAACCCAGAAATCATTTCTGGAAATTCCACTTAGAGAAGGCTCAATTAAATTAATTGACCATAATTAAAAATTTCCCAAGTCTAACTTAGGAAAAATGGTTAATTAATAGCAATTAATTGAGAAAGGTGAGAATTCTCTAGAAACTCACACGGATCTACTTGGAAATGATCTCAGTCATCGATTAAGTTTTAATCTTGGTCGTTGGAGTCCCAATTGGAGATTATAAGAAGAGGTCGATGGGTAAGATGGAGAACACACTAGCAGATACTCAGTGATCAAGGTAGTTCGATTTTGCAGTATTAGGAGATTCAGCAGCAAGATTGAGCCGGTGATCGAGTAGTGGGTGGTAGAGGGGAAGCATAGCAGTATTCCGGAGGAGTTTCCAGTTTTGGAGAGTCAGAAAGAGGAGACCGAAATTTATCTCCAGGAAGTTGTACAGGGGCTACGCAAAGCCTCAAGATAGGCAGTTCGATTTGGCTAAAGGAAAGGTTGTTTCAGTTTCCAGAGGCCGGGAGGATTTTCCAAAGTGCCGGAGAGACAATTTCCCAATCAGCCGCAGGAAAGACGGCTTCCTTGGCATCAATTCTAGGTCAAGCATGTGAGGGTTTGGATGGCTTTCTTTTCAAAGGTCAGATTAGCTAGGATTGCTTAGAGCGAAGGTAAAATTCCCTCAGATATTTTTGCTAGTATTTCTCTTGGATAGAATCACCAGTTTGGTGACATTTTATTGTACTCAAAATTTTTGTTGCCACATAATAATAAAAACCCTCACTTTTGCACGATTTTCCGACACTGGGTTTTTCCAAGGACATTTATCCTAAAATAACGGTGTCAAAATTTTGTGTGTGTGCTAGCATTTCTCAATTCCTATTTTTGTTCCACAATATTTAATTTTGTGAAGAAATTGCAATGTGAATATTTCGTTATTTTGTCATAAACAAAATAAACTGCATAATAAATTTATCAATTAGAAGAAATATTCCAGTTGTTGCATTTCAAGGAATTTTCACATTATATATATATATATGTGTGTGTGTGTGTGTGTGTGTGTGTTTAAAAAAATGATATACCTTGAAGTCTCCCAGTCCCCCCCCCCAAAAATTGCCCTAAAATTTGAGCGTACTCCCACATGTCCCCCTTGTACATCTCCCTACACCAACGTCCCCCATCCTGAAGTACTAGTTGAACACTAATGCACACAAACACTAGATGCACGGTATCAAGATCTCCCTTTGTCAATTTTAGGTGGGGTCGGATCCAAATTACTAGCTATGACCACTTACAAGAAACTAAGGAGGAGAAGCATCTCATCTTACATTTCCCCATCTACTATGAAATCAGAGGAAGGTATCATTTCCTCTATTACCATTCAAGGAGTACCCTCCACCTTCTTCCAAATCTTGACCAAAGGTGTGTACCAAGCTCTCTTCTTGTGAGATATTTTCAAGCATAGATCACAGTATCTTCGTGGTTCAACCCAACATGAGGCCATCAAGAGGATCAACTCTTTTTTCTCAATAGTCTTGTTACCCTAGGGGAGCAACTAGAAAACAAAAACTCATGCCTCTTCGACTTCCAGATCTGTGAGAAATAGAGTTTCATCTCAACCCCTTCCCCTGAGGAGTTTATCAGAGTCCTCAAGACCCCTTCAAAGTCACTGTTCTAAACCTTAAGACAACCACCACTCATATAGTAGACAAATTAGCTCCCAGAGATCATAGAACCAAGTTCCCCTTGCACAAAGTACTACCTGCAAGGTCAATCTAAGTATCCAACCTTCCATTGGGAATTTCTTCCCCGTGGCCTTGGATGTTAGGAGAGACAAGCTTTCTTGCTCTTGTGGCCACCCCACCCAAAAGATCAAGTGGTTAGACCTCTTCAACCCAAGGTATTTTCATAACCTCATCTAGTAGTGCATCAACTCCTTCCTAGTGAACAATGACTACAATGAGGAGCCTACTTTAAGGTCACCTGACTTGACGTTTACTTCTACCACTAATAGGTTTTGGCAACCTCTCTTTTGCGTTAAGCATGGGCTCATTTGGTTTTAGCATTCTTTGTTTCCACTTTCATGTGTCTTGTATATCTTCTCTTAACTAGCTTCTTAGAATTTTATCTACCTTTGTTAGCATTGCTTTCACACTCCCACTAAGCACTAATACTGGGGTATTGAGAATAGACTTACTTAGTCTTAACATTCTTCATTTCCATTTTCGTGTTTCTTATACATCTTCTTTTTGCTAGTTACTTCGATTTCTATCTGTCTTTATTAGCAGTGATTTCACACTACCACTATGCATTGACACTGGATGTACTCTTTTGTCTCATTACCCTGCTTAGTGTGGTCATTCATTGGACACTAATAAAGTTATCTTAACTTATCTACTATTTTTTCTTTAACAATACTACTGTATGGATTAAGCATTGCAATAATCTTGGCTTCATTTTGGAAACATGGGATAATTGATACAACCATGATGGCTTTCATTGCAGTAAATCAAGCATGATAACCACTGTCCTGGCAGTTGTTGCCTTATATTTTCCCGCACTTGATAGCAAGGGGGTGGAGTCTAAAGAGTTCGCAAGAGCAACATGACAAACTCGTATAAAATTAGTGTCGTTAAACTGTTTCTTTTGGAGGAGAACAAATACACAGACTCAGTATCTGTACTTATATATTAAACTCGGTATTAGGGTTGTCTCTTTCAAAATAGAATGAACAAAGGATGGACTTAGTAATATGTTTATGTTTATTTTTTAATGTTCTCTCGGATTTATCTGACCCATAGGACCTCTTTTCTAAACAATGGAATCGAAATTCGAATTTAAACGAACTTTAATTAATAATTTGATTAAATTCATCAATTTTGCAATGGATGATGCAAGCTAATTGAATTTTCATATTATGTCATGTCAACAAAAAAAATTGAAGAGAGTAGAGTCCAATACCAACTACCTCTACCTGTGGATATCGTTTTTAACCAGTATAAGGTATTTGATAAGGTACCCACGATAGAAATTCAGCCTAGAGAACTGTGTGCGTTAATGAAAAAAAAAATATAATGGACACCCAAATTCGGCCATTGATAAGGAGTATTGATGGTACCTGAAATTCGATATCAGGAAACTCAGAAGCAAATACTTTGGAGAGATCATCTGCTGCAAGCCTCTCGGAATTCCGAGGCACGACCAGCGTCCACCACTGGACTCCATGGACGGCCAAATTGTCCAAGTTCATCTCCTCCGTCCAGGATTTCGATTTTTTCTTTCTCTGTGACAATTTATTCTCCACCTCTTCTCGCCATGAAGGCTTGGAACTCTTCGCCTCTTCCCGCCGTTCATTTCTAAGTCTCCTCCTTTCTCTGGCCGATAAAGTTTCGGTGCTCTCGGGACCGCCCACAGATGCAGCCTTCGAGGCTGCACTGCAGACAACAGGCTGCACTTTGCATTTGCTTGTATTTAAAGAATAAGGAAGAAGTTTTGAAGATGGTGGTAATGTCATGCAAGAAGAAGAAAACAGGGTGAGTGCGTTGTGCATTTCTCTTCTTCGAACCTTATCCACTACCTCTCTATTAACTTATGTAAGATTGTAGCCACCTAAATTTCCACAGTTTCTCGACTGATTGGAATAGCTTCAGAACTTGACTCTTGTCTCGAGCATTGCAGCTTTAGCAGCTCTTGGTGTTCTCTGTTAGTACTTCATGGTTCAGTATTTTGAGAAGATATAACCTTTAAAGATTTTGAAGTCCCATGGATTATTTTAGGATGGTAATATGGTGTTAGATATTAATTATATATTTTAATAATTGATTAAGGCTGCGTGTTGTGTTTACTAAGTACTTCGTAGTTCACTATTATGTGAACTTATCATCTTCAAGATTTTGAAGTCTTAAGAATTATTTAAAGATGGTAAATATGGTGTTTTATATATATAAAGTATGTGTTCAAATTATTTTGTTTGGTTAAAAGTCTAAAGTTGTTTATGTTTGGTTAAGAGACGTAAAGAAACAAGTTAACCACCAAGACCCAGAGGTATCTCATAAGAGTAAAAGTTTGCCCTATTATGGACTATTAGTTGGTAATTCCAAGTGGCGTGGTTTTCCTTGAATAACAGTGATGAGTTAGTCTACATTCACAGATAGCAATCAGTGATGGGTGTCCCCACTATTGGTTTGACCACTGAGTTATAATAAGTTTTCTCACTGTTTATATATATGAAAAATAGAAATTAAAGATTTTGAAGTTTTGAGAACCTCTCCCATTTTCCTTCCTTCTCCTTGCACATGTTGTTCCCTCCTCTCCTCCCCTTTTTTTGTCATCGGAATCTCTATGGACGACGAGCTGGTGGATTTCGCCAACCCTCATCTTGAGCCTACCTTCCGAAGTCAGCTAGAATATGGACAAGTCAGAAGATCTGACCAATTTGTGCAAACATATAGTGAGTATCAATTAGGGCTCTTTACTTCCTCTAGATGTGGTGACCTCCCAAGCATTTTTGCTTCACATGTCTCTCGTTCGACAATCAATTTGGAGTGTAATGGCAACGATATCAACATTATTCCTCTTTGTTTGCCCCTGCTAACCCCTTCCACTCATCCCTCTACAAAATCTAAACATCGAAGGGGATTAAACCCAGGGCCGATCAAGTTTCATTGGTTGTCAGAAAAGATGTGGCCGTGATGAACATTTTGGCAGCGCATGGCCATAACCCTTGTTGACCATCTATGTGGTGAAAATGTAAAAGAGGCCTCTCTTAAGCAATGGGTTATGGAAGTTTGGGAACCCCTTTTGGATTATTCTCCATTATCCTTTGTGTTGTGTCAAGGATGGCGATTTTCCAATTTTGGGAGGAAGCTGACTCGGTCATATTGTGGAGAGGTTCTAGAATTGAGGCCTATAGAGACTTATTCTTAAAAAAAGGTTTGTGACTTTTGATGCGATGTAGGATCCTTACATTATTCAAAGGGTTTGGGTCATTCTTTCAAGTCTTCCTTTCCATTTCTGGTCTGAGGCATGCCTTTAGGTGATTGGAATAAAATTGGTTCCTATATTCACCCTGAACCAAAATGTGCTACCAAAGGTGATTGATGTTGGGCTTGGATTGAAGTTGAAGTGAATTTGGAAGATGGGTTATTAAGAAAAATTATCCTTCAATCTGGTGACTTTCAATGGGTTCAGAGGATCCCATACTAAAGGTTGACTTTTTGTTGTCATATATGTCACACTGTTGGTCATCTGAGGGCCCAATGCCCTAAGGCCCTTCCCTGGCATGGTTAGCAAAAAGTGTGGTTTTGTTCACCAGTAAAAAGGTTTGTTGCAAGTGTTTTTTATGGCCAGACACAGATGGCTCCTGAGTGCAAGGCCTCCTTGACTTCTAATAGTGTGCAGCCGACTGACTCCTCTTTGAATTTGAGTGAGTTTGCTTTCCCCCCCATGGTTATTCCTTCAATGCTCCTATTTTTTATTTCACTTTTGTTCATTTTCTCCCTATACCCTAAGTAAGGGTTTAGGTCCCTTCTCCCCTCCCCAATCAATTTATTGTCCCCTTCTTTCCATTGGTGATGGTGTGTCGGCCTTTGAGCCCTCTAGCTAGTTTCTAAACCCTCAGAGGTTGCATCCCACTCACTCATTGTTATGTCTATTCTTGTCAAGATTCTTGTTGAGGTTAAATTTGTTGGCTCCTATTCTCCCTTTGTTCCCTCACTAGCCTTCTCCCCTCGCCCACGCCACCCCCCCCACCTCTTCCCTTTTCCACTCACCCTTTGGTCCCCCCCCCGCATGAAGCTTTTCCTTTTAGTCTTGGCTCAGCCACCCCCCACCTTCGGGCCTCTTCCTCTAGTGGTTCAATCTCCTCCCTCTCCTTCGGATATGCACTCAAATCCAAATCTCATTATGGTGATGTTACTTGTGTTAGTAGGGGTTTGGCTTCATAACCCCTTCTCTCCAATCTTGTTGGACGACAATCCTTCTTGTATAAAGCACAACAAACATAAGTGGTTGATATCAGATATGGAAAACAAGCCACTATCCCGAGGGCCCTTAGAGCAAGGAATCCCCTCGCTAAGTCTTCCTCATGAGGGTTCTTTAATTCAATGTCAAAGGGTTGGGGTGTGCCCATAAGAATTTAGAGCTCAAAATATTGATTAGGTGTCATCAGCTTAACATTATCCTCCTTCGAGAAACTATGGTGGACGATGTGTGTACTCGTGTGGTCTTAGAGTCGTGGCTACCTAAATGGTTCTTCAACACTCTTGACTCCTTTGGGCTCTCTGGGTGTTTTCTCACTACCTGGTGCCTAGATCATGTTGTTATTTCTTCCTCTATCTCCCCGTTTTGCCATTTTTGTTCATTTGAACATAAAGGAACTGGGTTTGCTCCTCAAGGTGGTGAATATCTATGGCCCGTACACAAAATGCATCCCCTTTTGGACTCAATTGGGAGAAGAAGGGGTCCTTAATGGAATTTCGATCTTGGTTGAGGGAGACCTAAACTTTACTTTGTCGTTGTGTGAAGTTTGGGCTAAAAATCCATGTGTTCATCACCAAAATGATTTTTTCTCCTCCTTGATGGAAAAGTATCACCTCATTGATGTTGAACCTATTGATCTCTTCCCTACTTGGTGTAATGGTAGATCTAGAGAGGATGTTATTTCAAAGCGACTCAACCATTTTATGTTCTAAAGATTTGTTCAACAGTTCCTTGCGAGTTAAATCTTTGGTATCCACGAGAGGGATTTTTGACCATCTCCCTTTCATTTTTTGCTTAGACCTGCAAGAGCCCAAGTTGCCATCCCTATTAAAATACAATCATGTTTGGTTCTTGGAGCCTAACTTCAAAGATTTGATTGCTTCCACTTGGGTTTCCTTATACCCTTCTTACTCATGATCATATATGGCTCAATTTGCAGATAGTATTGCTTGTGTCAAGAAAGTCACAAAAGAATGCCCCCCCCATTACTTGCAAATAGTTGAGGCCAATTTGGTCAATGTTAAAACTCTCATTCATATTTTCTGTGAGGAACATTCTTTGGTTCTTTCTCCAAGGAGGATTTGTCTCATCTCTAGGACCTCGAATCTAACCAACATAAGCTTTTGTTAAATGAAGAAACCAAGTGGCGCTTGAAGAGCCAGGATCTTTGAATCAAAGAGGGGGACAACAACGCAAAATTCTTCCATCAATATGCTAACTTTCACAAGAAACTAAACTCTATATGGGAGATTCATGATCAATCAAGCTCTATTTATTGTTCTTTTTAGGACAACACAAGCAATAGTGCTACATATTTTGAGGACTTGTTTTATGAAGCCCATGGATGTCATATCCAGGAGATTTTAGACGTCATCTCAAGATTTGAAAATATTTCTATGAAGGAAATGAATGTTTCCTTTGAGGTGGAAGTCTCTATTGGTGAAGTCCAAGCCACCCTGGAGTCCATGCATACCCTTAAGAGCCTTGGCCCTCATAGTCTCCCTATTCAATTTTATACCATCTTTTTCATCCTTTTGAAGAATGATCTAGTTCTAGTGGTCAATGAATCTAGAACCACGAGAAAGGTTATTGGTTCTCTCAATTCTTCTCTCTTGGCTTTAATTCCAAAGAGGCAAAAATGTTTATCCTTTGAAGATTTTAGACCCATATCTTGCTGCTATGTTATTTATAAAATTATTGCCAAGATCGTGTACCAAGAAGCCTCAAGGAATTTTTTTTATATTCTAAGTAGGATAATTTACCAAAAGGACTCTCATTATAGAGCATGAACTCTCTTCTTGCCTAGCTCCATTTTGAATATCATTAGGTGTGCAATCCAAAGTGCAAGATTTTTGGTTTCATTCATACTACTTGGGAACATAATTGATACAGTTGTTGCACATTAGCCATGGCACAAACATGCCTCTTCACAACCAACAAACTTGTAGTAACCATCTTTCTCCTACTCTAGTCACCACCCGTGTCACCTGGCCTTACCTATTTGCTAACATGCAACAATCTACTATGAATATAATGTCCCCTACGTAGCACATTCCACCCCCCTAGTTCATTATGCTACCCCAACCTCTTTAAGAATACCTTGGACTTGGGTACCAAAGCATCGCTCCACTATATTTGTCCAACATCTACATACAAGTACAAACTCAAAACCAAAACAATAATTAGAACCAAGATCATGAAGAATGATGAGATGCTTCAAATATAGTATTCATATTACCACCAACTGTCTATTCAAGTACATAATCAAGGCTATCCACATTTTATGTAGATAGGAAAATTGTGACTCTATGAGTGTTAATCGTATATGTATGGTTCCTTTGACTTTCCCCACCTCAACTTACAATATTACTTGAAGAACATTTTTGCATGGCCACTTGTATTATCCCCTAGAGTCTTGGAACCTTTAGACAATGTATCTTACCATATTTATTATAGTTGCATCATAAAATACTTAATGTAATAGTGAGAAGAATGTATCCTAAATAATAATGAACTAGCTTGGATTTATATTGTTGTAAATGAAGTCATTAATATGTACTTCGAGTTTATAGATGGTGTTTCCATGCTACATTTAACACGCCAAAGAAAGTTAAGAAGCCACAAAATTGAGAAGGAAGCTCAAGCTTTCACGTTTCAAATTGTGATGTTGTAGAGCCTATCCAAGAACTTGCATGCCCTAATCATGATGTAAACTGATCGCACATCCTCTTCCTCATCTTCCACAGATCTGATTGCTCTTCCTCATATTCAGAAGAACTTGCATGCTCTTCCTCTTCCACATCTTCCGCAGATCTGATTGCTCTTCTGCAGATCTAACTGCTCTTCCGCAAGCCTCTCTCCAGATTTGACGACCTCATCTTTTTGGCCCAAAAGATTTTCTTCATAGTGCATCCTGCGCTACATTTAGCTTCGGTTATTTTTAGTGGGAGGTGGGGCTCCAATGCAGCAGCACACATATCGACTAATCGAGGTAGTTCAGGGGGTTATATTGACGCCTTGTATTAAGATATATGCATAAGAATGTTACAGGTGGTAGATCTATTACTAGATCCGAGGGTTTTCCTTCAGATCTGACTACTCTTCCGCATCCGCTCTGCTCTTCCACAAGCCTCTCTCTAGATTTGACGACCTCATCTTTCTGGCCCAAAAGATTTTCTTCATAGTGCAGTCTGCGCTACATTTAGCTCCGGTTATTTTTAGTGGGAGGCGGCGCTCCGATTCAACAGCACGCATATCGACTAATCGAGGCTCCGATCCAGATGGTTCACAACTTCGCGAAGATAGTTGCTGGCTCAGTTCTGTCCGCCTCTGGGGGGCAAGCTCCTTCCCATATCGTCAGTGAAGCCCCAGCTCCCACTGTCCAAGTGGTCCAGGTCTCACTCAATGAGGCTTTGAAGTTTTTTGAAAATGCCCTAATCTGTTGGTTCAATGGTTTTTGGTCGCGACTGACAGCTCTCCACAGATGGATCACAGAGGTATGGAAGCCTGTCATTTCTGATGAAATTAATATCTGCCCCTGTTCTAAGGGTTTCTTTATAGTAGATTTCGAAAACCCTAAAAGTAGACAATGTATTCTAGATTTCGGCCCTTGGTTTTGGGAAAACTCAGGCCTATTCATAAAGCCATGGAACCCATCATTCGATCCCTCAACAACAGTCATAACCTCAGCACCAGTTTGGGTGAGATTGCTAAACCTACCCTTGCATCTCTGGAATTTCTCCTCGCTAAAAGCCATTAGAAATGCAATTGGGAAATTTTACTGCAGGTGCCCAGAAACAGAGGAATATGCCAGAACCACCTATGCACGCATCTGTGTGGAAATGGACTTCAACGCCGAATTCCCAGCTGAAATAAACCTAACAAGTAAAGACTATGTGTGGAACCAGAAACTCGATTATGAAAGTGTCCTCTTCAAATGTCGATCCTGCTTTGAGACAGGCCATCTAGCCAAAAATTGCCCAAAAGCCTCCTAGAAAAATTCTGCTAGAAAGAATCACCACAGATCTACATGGTGGGAAGGAGCACAAAAAGAACACTACACTGTCATCAAGGAAAAATACTCTCCAGAAGACTCTGAATCACACGAAATCGGGCAAGAAAGAAACAACTCTCAAGACAAGCAGGGGGGAAGCCCCGCCCGACAGCAAAAAAGTGAACTCAACAACCCCTCAAGCATCAATAGTTATGAGGATTCGAATACCGCACAAAATAAATCTTCATTTAATAGCAAAGCAGATCTCCCAGACCAAACTTCTTCTCTGACTATCTTCAAAAGGACGAACACAACAAATCGTGAAGCTAAGACACCAATGTCCCAAGAACCAGAAGAGATGAAGGAAATGCAAGATAAAGGAAGTTGGAAGACCGTAGAGAAAAAAAAAAGAAAGCTACAACACCAATCTCGCCAAGAAAGACGAGAAGCCAGACAATTAAGAACTAAGAAAATTATAGGTCTGATAGACCAATTTGGTCTCAGTGGACGTTAACCACCATCATCATCATCACCTTATTGTATGAGGTTGAAATAAAAAGGATATCCTTGCACACAATTAGTCAACTACCTGTCAAATTATTTGTCCAACATGCTCATTCCTATCCACTTCAATGGTCAACAAAAGTGCTTTAGGCTTGAATCAAATAATACCAAATAAAGAACTTGTATGAATTATAGATATGTTGAGGCCACAACACCCACATAATTTTTTATAAAATATATGGGGACCCTCTATGTAAATTTTGGTCACATCACTCATTTCATGCTTTGATTTTGTTAATTTTGCGTGATTTTCACTTTTCTAGACTTTCTGCTTTGATCACTTCATTGTGAGGGATTTTTCGCTAGCTTCCATTGACTCAAATTTCGCTAAATTTAAACTTACAGTTTGAAAATGACACTTGTTTCAAAGTTTGAGTGATTTTCACTACCTAAAATTAAACATGTAAAAAATGTATTTTACATTATTTTGTAAATTTAAATAATTTAATATAATTATTTAATTATTTTAGATTAATTAAGTTAATTATAATTAGTTTAATTAATTTGTAAATAGTATTTTTTTATTAATTATTAATATTATTTAACCATTATACAAAACCACGGTGGCCGAAAACTGGTATATATATTAACTATATACTAAAACCATATAATTAAAAAACTTCATATTAAAAAAAATAAAAAATATATATATACATATATATATTAAATAATATACATTATATAAAATAATAATTAAAAAAAAATTCATTATCTCATTTGCTTACCTCATCTTCTCGGGATCATCATACAAAATAGAAGCCTTGGTATTGTTTGATGGTCGATTTAATAGTATTCTAAACAATATTGGGGAGGGTGCCACTTCTCATCCACGTGCCCCCCGGCAAACCCTTTCTCCATCTCCTCTACATTGACTTCTATGGAGTGATCCTCATATAAAAAAGACATGAACCATATTTCAAACGCCCTCACTCTTTTTTATTTTATTTATAAAATTTGTGTCTTTTATTAATATTTATTTGATATATTAAATATTAATAAAAGATATATTATTTGATATATTAAATATTTGTGTCTTTTATTAATATTTATTTGATATATGGCACATGACGTGTATGGTGTAATGGTAGGGTTCGAGTCCTGCAATGATTGATGTAATAAAATCAGAAAAATTTAAAGGTCTCGCACTCGCTTACAAAAAAATAAATATTTATTTGATATATTATTTAGTTTAATTAGTATTCATATTTTTAAATTTATTTTTAATAAATAAAAAAATCAATAAAAGTTAATAAAAACAAAACTTTATAATTAATCACCTAGAATTTTGTTAAATTATTCATCACTTTGTATAGCACTTTTACAATTAAATGAATTCGAGGATGGCTGGTTAGAAAGCTAAAATTATGGAGAACATTTTGGAAATATTAAATCAAGTAAATCCGAACATTTAATATGCCAAAAAATTAGCAGAAGTTTGAGCTACAAATTTGCAACTAAAAATCATTTTGGGAATTTGTTTTGGAGAATTTTTAATTTGCCCAAAATGGCTTGTTGTTGCAAATTCATTTTTATTATCAAATTTGGCTAGAGAATATCTCCATAGTGAAGCAATGAGAGGCTAGAATCTTATTTTATTAGTTTATTAAACGGATGTTGAATTCGTTAATTTGTTTTCACAATTTTAGAAATCTGGATTTTCTCTATTTTTATTGGCTTTAATTTTTATTTGGAATGGATTTTTGGCAGGGAGTTGTTTTAAGGAGATGAAGCAAAGGATTTGGAGCAATAGGATGACACCAACAAAGAAGAAAAAGGAGGATTTGTTGCTTCAAAAAAGGATGAATTTGAACTACTTCCAACAACTCTCTTTTTGACAGATTTTGTAAATTGGAAATAAATTGTTTTGAGTATGAGGAAGGGGTTCCTCTTTTTTGCAATTTTGATACTCTAAGCACTCTTGTAAAGATGATTTTAGTTGTAGGTTAAGGGGAATACTCAGATCTGAGTGTATAGGGTGTTTTCCTTTCAAAATTCAACCTTTGTTAGAGATGCAGAACTTGCACTTTTGCAACTCTTCTTTTTGCTAGCAAAACTGATCATTTTGAAAGGATTGTTGGAGATCCATTGAAAAACGGAGCAAGAGAATCCATGTTTTATTATTTGTATGCAAATACTTTTATTTGATGCAAATTTTATTCATTTAATTACAAATTTGTACCAATTATTTCATATTTAGCACTTTTGTTGATATGAGAATGATTATCTGCTAGATCAATTATCTGATCTAATGGTATTACATATCAGTTATTTTAATTTCCAATTTACTCTTGTGCTTAGTCAAATTTCTGAGTAACTATTTACTTCTTGCAAGTTAGCATCAAAAAGGTGATTTCAATATCTCTCTTTGTATTGATAGTCAATTAGAAACATCACAAGTCAGAAGGGAGAGTGAGGGGGTAACTGGACCCAATAGAACTAGTCGGAACCACCAATCCAAACGGATAAGAGCTTAGTTGAGGCTCTGACCGAGTGGTCTTCCCAAATGTTGATGAGGTCATTTTTGGCCATCAACTTTTTTGGCACTAGAAGGAGGGCCGCGATAAGTTGTCATATTTAGAAGGAGGGCCAAAACTTGTGAGAAGGACAATTTTTCCAACAAGTCCCAATTGTGTTGTATCACTAGCTATAATTAAAGTCTAAATAATGATATGATTTTATTATTTTTGCTTCATTTATTATGGTCATTTTCATATTTGTATACTTATTTTATTGTTCGATTCTTGGATATTTTAGGTTGGTATATCGAATAATCAAGCATTGAACACTTGCAAGGTCCATTACAGAAAGAATGTGAAAATGAATTTCAAAGTCTAAATCATGACCATTAAGAGCTTCTAATTTTCCAATTTTATCTGATGTTCATGTCATATTAGCTCATTCTTTCTTCTCAAATGAATTTTCAACAAGAATCAACACTTTAGAGTGCATCAATACAATGTGACCAACCATTTAACCCAACTAAATATCTTTTGGATTATTCATTAATTTTCCACCCTTCTTCCAAGATCCATTTAAAAGTTGCATGGAAAATTCAATTCAACAGAATATTTATAATAGCTATGCCGATAAGCCTTTCTTTTAACTTAGTTAACCTCTGATTTTCGTCTACCATTTTAACCTAGGCATGACATATGTGCACATATGACCTCACATTTTACGCTAACAATACGACATTGCTATTCCTCTAGTTAGTTTGCCACCGGTTCCCCAAATCATGTCGACGGTTCCCCATATCATCCCGCCACCGTCTACTGGTTTTGGAAATGGAACTAATTCGACCGACAACAGTTTGAAATCCTTAGAAGTCTCCTTCATAGGCCTTTTCACCCTGATTTCCTTGTCATTGTTCTTCGTGGGTTGATTTTCTCCGCAATCCTATTATGAGGGTCGTTGTCGCTTTCTAATGTATCTATATAGAGTTTCACTGAAAAGTGAATTTGGCAGTTTTAACCACTACCTATATTTACGAGTATACTAAATTACTTCTAATTATACCCAGAAATATATCATTGGATGTAACGCTAAAATCCTTAAGATGAATGAATATGGTAGGATATGGCATATTTCTTGAATTCATTGTGCTTTCCATTGAGTAAGCTAGATCAGAAGAATTATGTTGCTAAAACTACATCATGTCTCATTAATTACCAATTTACATTAGAATAATATGGGTCAATGTATTATAAATGATCCCCCTTCCTAACCTCAAGAGGGTCTACCTTGTTTCTTTTTTAGACTCGCGTCAATTTGTGAATGAATATTTTGTCTCATTTACATATTGTAATATTATTTCATTTATAATTATACCACCAAAAGCTTTCAAAACCATTACAACATATAATATAAATTAATATTACCATAGAACGAAACAAACATAAAAGACAATCCTTTATTTCCAGATTACAACCTACATGTTCTTTAAAAGGAATTTAGATTTGATTGCTTGAAAAAAGCTTCAAACAAAGTGCCCATGGAAAAAGTCCAATGCTTCAATGTTTGGAGGACTTGGGGAAAAGATCATTAGCATCATAATTGCAATGTATTCATTATGACAGGATAATTCCAAATTATTAAATACTTCCATGGTTAGGTTAGAATTGTTAATGACAAAAACAATAGAGGTTATGATAGTTGGACATTGATCTTTATGATGGTTGCAGAATTAGTTTAAAAATAATTATAAAAATTAATTGTAATTTAATTCTAGATCAGTGGGAGTTTATCAGCAAAATTTTTCAAAAGACTTACCTGAAATTCCCAAAGCCACAAGGACTATTTTTAAAAGAGTAATCTGGGGTCTATACCCTTCAGTAGATCTGTGTCCTTCCAACTAACAAACCAGGAAAAGATTCAAGAATATGAAAGGGAGCGATTCAAGGGCAATGGTTTTGTTTGAGAAAAAAGAGTTGGCTACTTAAGTGTGAAACTTGGAAAGGAAAAGATTATCATGTTATTTGCATCCATAAATAAACATATTTTTGTCAATTCATACCTGAATCATTAGTCTGCTTACCCTGAGTACAACATGAGCATGACCATGCAATAATATGAAAAATGCATCCAACTGCTTCATTATTTCACACATGTAAATTTGACTAGGTTTGGAAAGAGTGATCCGACCATTAAAAATAAATAAATAAATAAATAAATTAAAAAAAAAAAAATGCAACATTGACACATCTAAAATGTTTTCTTTCCATCTGTTTTGTTAGAGTTTTACTCCAATCCAGGCTTGTTAATTGTTTCCTGCTCGAATGATATATACAACTTACAACTTTCTTGGTTTTCAAATTTCACCATAGAAGTTGCCAATATAGTTATGTCCTTCAGCTTGGTTTGAAAAGAATCCCCTGAAACTCAACATTTTTTTAATAAAATTAGAATTGAGATAACTTGGCACCACCCCATGCAGTTACATTATAGATATTGTTCACAAAGAGGAGCTGGAATACAATGTTCAGATAGTAACTGTTGAAATGTGGCAACAAGAATATTCCAATTTAATTTGTCCTTGAATTAAATTGTGAATTAAAATTGAATTTAGTCTTAACAGCTACTTGGAAATAATTAATTAAGTTATTTTGACTTAATTAGTTGGAGAAATTCAAGTTAGAAGTCTTTCTGAAGTCATGCAAGAGTTATCCCTTAAATTAAGGAGATAAGATTGAGTTATATTTGAGTTGTAATTAGTTAACTCAGTTTACTGAGTTAAGTCCAGTTAAATTAGTTCCAAACTGTTTGAGGAACTAATAGAGAGTTAACAATCAGTTGATGCATGCATGCACTCAACTAGTGTACTCCAGTTAACTGAAGATTCCATCATCAGAAACTCATGCATGTCTATTCTGAGAAAGACCCAGTTGAGATTAAAGTCAAGGACAATGTACTATCAGTTGCATGTGTTTTCTTATAAAGAAAACTCATGCATGCAGAAGGAATCATTCCTTGAGGATTGCGCAGTTCTGACAGTGTGTGAGATCAGAAGTGTTCCACTTGGTTGAAGGAGAATCATCCCAGAGGAACAGTGCAAGGAAATAGGAGCTTGGAGGGCAGAAAGGAAGGCTTGTGAGAAGCCAAGATTGCCTGTGAGCATCTGTGAGGATTGTATTGAGAGCTAGCTGCGAGAGCTAAGGCTTTGTATAATTCCTATGTATTTCCACCCTGTATGATAATACAAATAGTGGGGTTTTTAGCTGAGGCTTTCCCCAAAGTATTTTCATGTGTATTGTGCATTGATTCTTCTTCTTATGGTTATATTGTTCAGCTCGATCTTTAAGCTTCCACAAATTTATAGTAGAAGTAGGTTATAGTATTCTGCTTTGATTTATATTGCATTATCGGGTTAACCTACAGAGCAGATTTTCTACAGTAACCAACTTGGTTTCGGTTACCAATTCCAACAAGCTTGCAGGTGAGGGTATGGAACTTGGGAGGTGTTGTAGACAATTTCAAGTTTGAGTAGTTTGTTGTTTGCTTGTACAACTGGTTCCAGAGGTCCTTGAAAACTATTAAGTTTCTCCCACTTGAAAATGTTGGAGGAAACTGAACAAGTTAAGTGAGGACCACTATAAGTAGAATAATTTCTTCTGCTCCAAGAAACTTGGTTTTGAGGTGATAAACATATACAGTTGACAAATATAGTAGGTAATCAACTTATAATGCCACGATCAACTCCACACAGAATGATATATGAAATGGTTCAGTGCTCATAGTCAGCCTAAATGAATGATCTTACACTCATCTCATCAAAGGAAACAACCCTTGTAGTTATCGTTCTCAAAGAAAACTGACTGCAATTTAGAAAAAGTCACGAAGCCCATATAAGTACACCATAAATTAAAATTTGAAAAATATAAATAATTTTTTTCTTTTAATATTTTCAATCCTCGACAACTCTTTTTTCCTTTTTCCATAAGCCCAAAATTCTCAGCCTTGCTTAAGGGTTATGAGACACATGAATAAGTATCACATTTAGAAAGTCCAATGGTTGTTGATGTATGTAACAAAAACATAACAAGGTCACACATTGACATTATTGATTAAATCAATCATTTCATTAAATGTTGATAAAACAACGTTGTCATAGCATTGACCAATGTAATTTATAATATTTAACATTGCAAAAATAAATATTTCAATATGGATAACTACCTCATATATTTTATGTCATTATTTATACATATCATTGTTATATTCATGCATGATTTTTAAATAGGTGTAGTGATTTTTTATTCTTAAGCTTTGCAAGAAAATCATTCAAAATTAAAATCTTTAAAAATATTTGATACTTAGGTAAATAATATATTTTCTATCAGTTACTTCCCATCATAATTTAAGTCTTTGCATAAGGAAAAAAACAAGAATAAGAGGTAAATAAGGATGTCGTTGGGAAAAGTAATAGCGTGAATCATGAGCACAAGCATAATCATCATAAAGGGAAAAAAATCAGAAGCTCTGTGTCCATGGATAGTCAGCATAGTACCAGACCTGCGAGATCTGTAGAGGGATGTCAGAGTGGGGAAGCAAATGTGAAGGACAAGCCACAAGAGGACCAAGTCAACCATGGCTTATGATGTGAGAGTGGGGAAGCGAACGTGAAGGACAAGCCATCAGGGTACTTGTATTGTTCGTTTAATGGGGGGCACTAACATTGGTGAAACCTTGCAATTCACATGGAACAACATGGGTTTACTCACATGTTTTTATGGCAGAATATTTTTTTTTCTATTGCTTAATATTTTATTTTATTGCCTAAAAATTGGAAGGAAAAATGTTTGTAATGAGGCACTCTGTTTTTACAAATTATAAAAATTATTATTATATTTCTAATAAACCAAATGTTTTTCGAATCCCAACTCCAATAAAAAACTCTTTGATTTGTGGTAAGGATTTTTCAAAAGTATTTAATTTGGATTAAAAAAAGGGTTATGGGCTAGATTATTTTGGTTGAATCCTAAAAATATTTAATTTGGTTTTTTTTTTGGTCACAGGTTATGTTTTTTGGTTTACTATTAAATAATGATGAAAAGATCAAACCTAGGTAGATGATTTCCAAATGATGCCCATCAGTGTTGCCTATTCATAATTGTAAACAATAAGGTTGTCTTTGCTTATGAGTGGAAATCTGTTCCACTTACCTTTTAAGTGGCAAATTATTTTTTTGGTAGTGTAAAAATTAGGTGAATACCATACTAGAGAGATCATACTAAAGCTCTATGCATATGCAGAGCCATTAGATGATATAGAATTATAAAAGTTTCCATCGCTGGTAATATAAGAAGCATCCTTTGAATAACTGCCACATCTTATATTGTAGGTGACAAGAAGATCTCATTTCTCATTGCTAATAAAAGTGTGCATATGGCACCACGATTGTTTGATATGTATAGACAAACTATGGGACTCCATGGAGATGGGGCATTGTATTGTTTCTGAGTTACTCCACAAATGCATATGTAGATTACTATGCACTATGATAGAACCTATGGCAATTGGTTGTGGTACATTAAGCAGAGATCTCTTTAAGCAAACAATGTCATCCAAAACCTACTATTGAAGCAACCAATATACAACAATAGTAGGATTCTTCTAATTTTTCATCCTTTGGGTCGAGTTCAACTTGATGCAAAGTAATAATACATTGTCTTGATTTACAACAATTATAGATAATTTCCTAAATGAGATAATCACCAATAATAGGGAATACAAATGAGAATAAGAATAAAACATACATTTTGAATGCCAATATATCAAACACTAGCTAAAAAAAAGTAATAACCTAAAATGAGGCAAAAGTAATATGTACCTACGGTTTCCTCTTAGTAGAAATTGTCCATTCTAGAAAATCAATATTTCTTCACAATGGTTTTAAATCTTTCATTGGTAAAATAAGTGATAAATTATATCTCAGTCAACTTTCATCATCTCAATATTTTAATTGTGTATTACCAACTTAACACAAATACACTAAACAACCTAAATCTAATACAACAATTATTATTTCAAAACAAAGTACAACTTTTCCAATTCAACAATTCCAATTTAACAATCCTATCGGCCTCTCTTTGCACCTTTTGGGGCAATTGCTAGTTTACTTCATGTGCATAATATTAACAATTTTATGTAGGCTCCAATACATAAAAGAACATCATTAGAGCTTACCATGTTGTCCTCTCCTATGAACCTCTTCTAATCATTAATAAAGATCCACTTGGATTTCTATGATCCAATTGGAATACAACTGGAAAAGACTTTTCAAAAGAGGAATTTTGTAGATAAATTTATTTTAATAGATTTAGAAACGAATGCACATACTAGGATTAAAATTTATTTCGTTAATTTAGCAATGCTTTTATTCATAATATTAATTGTTGCTATGTATATATTTGCAGGAATAAAAGAATTTGGATGGCTTCATTAGAAATATGATTTTACTTAGTTTTTTTTAGTGTGCCCTGTTAGATTAGATTAGGAGTAGGAGAGTTTAAATTTAGATTGTTTCTCTTTACTTTTTCTTTTAATAGTATGGGAAGAAGGATAAGAGATCATATAGCCCTTTTCAAGAAAAATTTCTCACAAACATGTTCAAGGAAGCATTCATTTACTCATCAAAATTTTTAATTTTTATGCTTTTGTACTACAAGTGCTTTGCCTTTATTCAATTTGCTTTGCAAATTTGCAAGATGAGTCATGATCATATTTTGCCTCTTTTATTGATGTAGATGTAACAAAATGCTTGGCTCTTTCTTTCTCTATTTTTTGAAATTTTAAATGGACAATCTAAGAAAGGCCCTCAAAGGCAAAGGAAAATCATTGAGAATTTTACATAAGTTGTAGAAATATCATGTCCATAACCGTACCTCTGTGCTTTTTGAAAATTTTCATTTGCTTAAGATGAGATATAATTGAATAAATTAAATGTTAGGTGTTTGCCTTTATTTTTTAAAGCCTTCGTTAATGGTTCATGCATGTAATTTGGATGCCTAACACATGGTCTAAACTAGTGTGGCTTAAAGGAAAATTTTGATAAGCACCAATCTACCAGCCTTGGATAGTAGTTTGTGGCTCCATATATTTAATCTTCTTTCTATCTTTGTGATCAACCAAGTCCAGTCTACTATTTTGTATCCATCTGATTTTATCCTAAAACCCAGGTACTTCAATCCATCCTCCAGGGTCTGAATTTAAAAAGGGAAGTTTTGAAGAGCAAGCATGGTTTCCTATTGAGTACATCTTGATAAGGAGATGGTGGATTTATCCTGATTAATATCCATCCCTGTGGCAGAGCTGAATAACCTCAGTATCCCTGTGAAGGTGTTGATGTCTTGTATGCCCCCATCCAGAAATATGAGGATGTCATCAACAAAGAGGAGATGAGTTAATGTGCATTGGTCTGTTATCTTGAGACCCATGAGTCTCCCTGCACTCTTCTCCGAGGCAATCTTTCTGTTGAGTCCTTCCATGACCAATAGGAAAAGTAGGGGGGATAGGGGACATCCTTGTCTGAGTCCCCTCTCAGCCCGGAAGGAGTGGGAGGCAAATCCATTGATTAAAATTGCAAAGGAAACTGAAGTAATACAACACATGATCCATCAGATGAAATTTGGGGGGAAGCCTAGATGAGTGAGTAACATTCGAAGATATAGCCAGTTGACCCGGTCAAATGCCTTTGAGAGATCAATTTTTAGCATCATTCCTTTGAGTTTCTTCAGCTTGATAGAGTGGAGGGCCTCTTGTGTCATGCCAATGGCCTCATGAATTTGATGGTTTTGTAAAAAGGAAAACTATTCCGGGGAGATATGATCTGACATGATACGATTAGCTATGATTTTTTAGAGATAATTGCAGAGGGATATAGGCCAGAAGTCATTAAAGGATAGAGGAGAGTCCAATTTGGGGATGAGGGCTATGAAGGTGGAGTTTATTAGCTCATGCATTTTGCCCAGGATACGGCTTTCTTCGACTACATCAAGAAGGTCAAGTCCAATGATGTCAAAGAAGGTGAGGTAGAACTCCACTAGCCATCCATCCAACCCCGGACTTTTATCCCTTTTGAACCATTTCAGAGTGCTCTCCAGTTCCCCCAAAGAGACAAGTTTATTGAGATCCTCCAGCAAGTATGGTTCCACAAATCGGGGAAAGTACCCTACAATGCGAATGATATAAACCAGTGTAGTACCTGGAGGGGCTTTGAACAACTGATTGAAATGTGCAGTGCCCAATTGAGTCAGCCAAGGATGAGTAGTTTCCATCAATCCTTGATCCAAGAGCATCTGCCAAATCGTGTTGCTGGCTTTTCTTCCATTGGCAAATTTGTGGAAGAATTTAGTGTTGCCATCCCCAGCTTGTAACCAGATGGCCCGACTTCTGAGTCTCCAAGTTTCTTCCTGGGCTAGTAGGATCTTAGATCTCTGGGCTTCCAGCTCCACTAGTTGCAATTTTGACTCGATGGAGTTGAAGCCACTGCCATGTTCATCCGTTAGTAAGGCTATCTGGGTTTCTAAGGCAGATAGGGCAAGTTCCTCCCTAGCTTTTTTCTTTTTGGCCCAATCAATGGATAGCCGCTTGAGATTGTACAAGTTATTGTAGAATCCTACAACCTTCCTCTGCTCATTTGAAAGGGGATGGGATTTCTAGTAGTCAGAGACCATCTTGAGGTAGTCTGGTTCCTTTAACCAGGATGAATTGAACTTGTAGGGGGCTCTTGGTTTGGTTATGGTTCCTGCCAATTCCAAATATATAGGTGAATGGTCAGATATGCCACCTGAGCCCACCCATTGTCTGTAGTTTGTGAGGGTAACCAGAAGGTCTTCATGGATGAGATATCGATCAAGTCTTCTCCCCAAGGTTGCCTCACCAGTCCTTCTATTATGCCAAGTAGGCATCTTCTTATTCATAGGAACATCAATAAGGCCATGTTGATCCAACAGAGAGCTCAGCTGATCCGAGAGTGGATCGAGTTGCGAGTGATGACCCCAAGATTCTTCGTGTCCAATGGAAAAGTTGAGGTCACCCCCCAATATGGTTGAGGGAGTGATCATCGGGTTATCCAAAAACCGCTGCCAGAAGTCCAGTCTATTTTGATAGGGGGTGTATATGTTTATTATACGAATCTGTTTGCCCAATTCAGCTGAAAAGAGATCCATACCAAGAAAACCTTGACCTCCCCATGAAGAAATCACCCTGATGGTTCGAGGGTTGATCCCAAGGGCAAGTCCCCCAGACTGCCCTGCAGCGTCCAGGGCTTGAAAGTGCCACCCAGGCATGATGCCCAGAAGGGCTTTAACGATCAAATCGGAAGGCCCCAAGGTCTCCTGTAGGAAAATAATATCACAGGGCTCGCTACTCAAGAGTCTCTTGAGGGCCAATTTTTTAGGGGGGCTGGCCAGGCCCCTGCAATTGAAGGAGAGCCATTTCATCGGGGAACCTTGGCAAGGGTGTCTGCTGCTCTAAGCACCCAATCAATGGTGTTTTGTTGACCCTGGGCAACATCATCCCCTGCAATTTTAATGGCTTTGGCTAATTTGGATGGTCGCCCTCTAGTAGGCTTATGGTCAGAAAGGTAGGGTGTGATACCCAGGCCCAACGCATCGGGGGTGGTTTGCCTTCGGGGGCAGAGATTGTAGGCATGAGAGCCTGAGGGAGTAGGTGCAGATGGCAATTGAGACCCGTCCAGTCCAGATATAATCAATGGGGTAGTGGAGAAAATTGGTAACAGAGGCTCAATCGAACATGAAATGGGAGAAGTGATTAAACATGGGGAGGATGCAGATGCAACCATAGAGACAAATAAATGATTAAAATGCATAGCAGAGGAACAAGGGGGAGAGTCAGTACCTGATGAAGGAGCTGCTTCCGCTGCAGACCTGGATCTAGTCTTAGGAGGAGATGGAGGCAGCATCTGGGAGGCACTGGATGTCTGAACAATGTTACCAGCATCATCCTTTGGGCAATCCGTCTTTGAGGGTAGCACATCCACCATTGGTTCTTCAGATTTTCTGTGCATCAAACCCTTAGTAGCTGCTGGATTTGTAGTCGTGAGCAGAGGACAATCTTTGTAGAGATGTCTGACCTTATGGCAATGTCTGCACTGGAATGGCACACCTTCATAGTCGAGGTTTTGCCTATGCGTGAAGTGACACCAGTGCAGGGTGATCTTCTCCTCCAGCCCTACCTGAGTGTCCAGGTGTACCAAAATTCGAGCCATGGTCATGATCCCCATTGATTCAAAAGATTGATCATGATCCAGGTAGGTGCCAAGCGCGTTCCCAATTCGCTTGAAGATGGTAGGGGTCCAGTATTGCAGTGGAAGGCCCGACAACCGAACCCAGATTGGTCCTGCCCCTAGTTGTTCCCTCTCAGGATCGAACAGTGGATCCCATCGCTTCAACAACACAGGTGCCAGTTCTATGTGCCAGAACCTGGATAGGATCCAATCCATGTATTCCTCCCGGTGGAATCATAGGGCAAACCATCCCCTCGCCAGAACACGGATAATGGGCAGGTCTTTTAGTAGGGATCCCCATATTTCCTTTGTCCAGAGCCGAAGCCTCTCCACACTGTAGTTTTGCTCGCGAACACGGCCAACCAAGACCTTCTTGGTGGTGTCGTCCACTTCTCCCATCGAGAGATCTTCACCCAGAGCAAGATTTATATCTCTGTCTCCAGCCTTAAGACACCGACCTTTTTTTAGCTTATTTGTGCATTGGGTCGTTGGATAATCCTTGAGCAATCCACGGATGCCTTGGTTCACTATCTGTGGGGTGGATGGAGTGGATTTAGGGGTAGGGATCGGGGAGCTGAAACATCCCGAGCGGATGGGCGTGCTAGGGTTAGGGTTAGAGCCACCAGGGTTCGAAGGACTGCCAGGGAGAGGAGGGTTTGTATAGGGTATGGTTCCAGAAAGAGGAGAACTAGAGATGGACGGAAAGCTAGGCAGGGCGGAGACGTGGGGGAGCTGGGGGAGAGGTGCATCAAAGGAGGGCGAGGATTGCAGACAAGAGCCTAACAGGTTCAGGGTTGCAGGGGATAGAGGGGGGTAGTCCAGCCCAGGAACATCATCGATGTGCACGGTGGAGGGATGGGGCACAGATGTTGATGGTCGGCCCTGTGCGGAGGTAGAGGATGACAGAGGTCGCCGAGAAGCAGCGAAAGGTCCCAGACCCGACATGACATGTTGGAGAGATCTGTTAACCTCGTGGGGATGAGGGTCCACCGATATATCCGCCTCGTCCATAACCTCAGAACCGATAGTAAACAGAGTAACGAATGTCGGGGAAACGAGAGTCACAACCCTAATCAATTTAATTATCGTTAGATTGTATGAACTAATTATGCATTTTAATGGCTTATCTTTCATGGTTTTAAATCTCTGAACAAAGAATTTTTTGTAATGAAAGTTATAACTAATTCAATAGTATAATATTCATCATAAAAGAGGCATGTTAAATCCCCATTCTTTTAAATCACTTTTCTCTTGATTTCGATCAAATCTATATCTGGTCCTAATTGAGATAGGATAGAGTAGATTTCCCTTTTGTTGCTTGTGTCCTAGAATATACTTGCATTTAGAATTAATTCCTTGCATTTAGAATTCTCATCCATCAGGAGCAACCTTAGGTGTTGCTTGGTCAATCCCTCAATTCAACTTAAGGATTGCTTTCTTGCAAGCTAGCAACAAGAAGGTAATTCTAATATCTCTCTTCTTTTTGATAGTCAATATGAACATCACAAGTCAGCAGGGAGAGTGAGGGTGTAACTCAACCCAATAGAACTAGTTAGAACCACCAATCAAAACAGAAAAGAGCTTAATTGTGGCTCTGATTGGGCGGTCTTCCCAAATGTTTATGAAGTCATTTTTGGCCATCAACAAGATCAAAAGTATTTTTTCCAAGCAAAAGGAAGGTCAACAATGACCCAACAAGAAAAAAAAAATAGAATAATTAAATAATAATTGAGTAAGTGGTTGTTGTGCTTAACAACCTTTTCTTGGCAAGGAGGATTAAGGTTCAATAAAATTCTACCAAGTAAAGGATGGTGCATTTTGTTGAGAGAATAGGGATCACCTCCACTTAGGAAACATTGAACTTAAAGGAAAAGCCATGAATTTGTCTAAGTATTAGTTCATCAAGCAAATTAACCTTTGATTGGTGTCTCTGCTTAATGGTGGAGAAAACTAAAATACACAATGAATGAGATAAAAAAGAAAATAACCAATATCTCAACAAAAGGTTGGAGACATGGCATTAAGTAAAGATGAGAGCTTCTTATAAAGGAAGAAGAAATAGTGGGAAATGACTAAATTTTAATGCATGAAGAAAGGAGGCCCTTTACCAACAACTTTGTTTGGTAATTAAGCATAGTTCAATGCTTAGTGAACAACAAATCAACATCTTTCATTTAGAGCAAATCAAAGTGGAAATCACAATTGTGAAGAAACTAAGTAATTACTTTCTAAGAACAAGTTGAATCTAAGGATATATAATAAAATGTGTAGTGCATGTTCATCAAGAAAAGGGTTGACATGATATGTGAAATAAAATTGAAGGCATAATTCAATTTTTTTGTGAATGAGAATTAATCTCACAAAGAAAAGGATGTTGCCTCCATTGAATAAAATAAACACAAAGTTTCTATACTTATTAAGAGGAATCCAAAAAGAACCCTAGTCTAAAGGGCATTATTAGAAGACCGTAATTGAAGGATTATAAAGGAAAAGGGCCAACAAAAATGCAATAGGAAAATGAGATGGTTTATCATGCAGTGAAATGTTAATGAAGATAACTCAAGAAATGAGAAGCACAAAGAAGTGGTGATTAGGAATTAGTATCATTAGAGAAACTAAGTGTGATTTAGGCTAAGAAATTCCTAGTGAGAAAATCCTAAGAACCATCGAGCAAAGGGTAATGGATAAGAACAAGAAGACAATGAAGGAGAATGGAGAATGGATAGTTGAGTAAGTGGAGCGAGCCTCTTGACAAAGTTTTCTTACGACGTAAACTACCTAGAAAGCAAGAACACAAATTGAGGGGGAAAGGGGACTAAGGTTTCATTGGGAAATAGAGAAAATAATGTTTCATTAAATATTGATCAAAAATATTGACCTATTGAAAATTCAATGAAGTAGGAAACACTGAGAGTCTGTGCAATTTTAATTAGGGAAATGGAGGAAAGAAGACACAAGGTAAAATCCAACAATTAAATTATATTATGGTACACAAACTCAATCGATGTTTTAAGGAAATATTGAGATCATGAGATGACACAATCACCTACAATGAGGCAACACAAACTAATAAACAATCAACATGTGGTATTTGGGCTCACTAGAAGAAAGGTTTCCATGGAACAATTTTCAAACACCTTAATCAGAAATATCTAACCATACCATGATGGAATTTTGAAAGGTGTGAGTAGGGGTGGGCCAATCAAGATGATCATAAATGTAATGAATGATCATTCACATATGCAAAAATATCCAACAGAGGAATGGAATATAGTTGATATCCATAAAGGATAATAAATATATAATTGATATGAACCAATGAGGCTATTGATACAATGAGAATTTATCACTATATGCTTATAAGCATTGATTGCTCCTCAAGACAAAGGGTTGTGTCCTTTAGATTTTATAATATTATTGCTGCTTATTTATGTATTTTATATTCATCACATCACGACCTTGCTTGTTAGTTTGTGGCTGGCTTGCAATGATAAGGGATAGTCTAAAGTTAATTTATTAATGTTAGGCTTAATATGTGAGACATGATCAACATATTGACCGAGAAGAAATACATGAAGAATAAAAAATTCATCTTCATATTCCATTAAATAAGTAAACATAGAATGGAGGATAGTTAATGTAGCTCATGAATATCAAGATCATGAGCAATGACAAATCAACTAATTTCCTTAAATGTAGTGGCTTCAAGTGTACTATGTATTATTATGGAAACAAGTGAATTGCAAGTAGAGTTCATTGAAGTCTCTCCTCTTATTAAGGGTTGTGGATGGTCATTAATATTTCCTCCTCTATCCGGTGACCCGTTGACAAGCAAAATATTTAAGGAAATGACATAATTCTTGGCATTGATGATTTTATTGGTTGCGCAATAAATTATCTCTCCTTTTGCTACATTATATATCCCAAAGTTGTAAAATATAGCCATTATCATTAAAGTCTCATTCTACCCTTTTGTCCTTCATTAGATTTCTACACCAAACAAGTAGGTGTTGATAGGAAACAAGCTAAGGTTCTATAAGCCTATGAACTAACATATGCTTGAGGATATTTAGAACTCATCATTTATACTTCATTATTTCACACAAATATGTTAAATGAAATTATTGATTGATATAGTTGCTTTCTAATTGGGTTTTTTGTGATTATTGATGGGAATTATTTATATCTAATTGTTGTGATTTACATTTGTGCTCTAAAATTTAGGATGTAATGAGTAGGATTCTTTCGTTCTTTAATTTCCTTCTTGATGTCTTGTATGCACCAAGTAATTTGGAGGAAGTACCTTTACCTCCCCATATTGGTAACTTACAATATCAAAAACCTTAACCCCATAACCCAATTAATGTGACACTGACCATATATGTGAAAGAAAATATGTAACAATCTTCATTGAATATTTTCACTTTGTGATCTATACATATCCAAAATATAAGAGATTCAATGCAAAACCTAATCATATTTAGGGACACCCCCCTTTGGGTCGAAAAAGAACCAATCCTAAAGTGAGAAAATATTTGCTAGTGACAAAGTCATTCCTTTGAGACTTCATTCCACCTTATCATGCCATCTTCTTAAAATATGGAATTTTGGCCTTAATACATTCAAAATGGTCTACAACTAATAACCCCTAATGTCAACTTCTTTAGTCTAATTTTTAGCACTTAGGTTATATCATCAATGTTGCAACACTACCATTTAATGCTTCATCTTTTCATTGTTTCCTATTTCAATTCTAGATCATATTAAGTTGCATATGCCTTGGTATAAAGAATCTTTTTAAGGTCAAGTAATATTGAGCAAAGATATACATTCAAGATAAAATCCCTTTTTTCCTTTGATTTATGTAATATTTTAAGTATTTTGATTTACTTTGCACATTTTTTTTCCAAAGAAAACCTCATAAGGAAACCTAAGAGATGCTTCCCCACATTCTTCAATGTCATCCATGCTAAACTTGTTGGCATGGACTAGTGTGCCTCACCAAGGGGATCAAATTAAGTATTTGTTGGCATAAAACTAGCCAAATGCCAAAAAAACATTGGTAAAAACTAGTTGAGCCAACCCCTTTATCTTTATTTTCACATGTTATACACGCCACTGTAATATTATTTATTTAGTAGCTCGTGTTTGAGGGTTTACATATAACCCCAACAACATGGGTTTGAATTGTCGATATTTTATTTATACCCATGATTGTGTGCCTAAACAAAATCTAGTGAGAGCATTACAATACATTGTACTATACTTGGACTACAATAATACTTGTATCATATTCACTTATAGGCAAACATATTTGTATGTCACACATATGAATAGGTTTTGCATATATAAATTAACACAATAGTTTTTTAACTATTCTAATTTAATGAACAAATTTGGTTCGTGGTTTATATTTTATGCAATACATTATTTTTTTTCTTACTTAGCTAATGGTCTTTATTGATGTGTTTTCCATGATATATTTGGGTTAATGAGATCTACAACATAAAATAGTTCTTACTACATGAAGTTTATATGAGCAAATTTGAAACTATATCTAGGATTATAATGTATGAATCTTGCAAGAAGTAATAAAAGTATAAGAAGAGTACTTGGGATAAAAAAGCGCAAGCAAGAATTTTAATGAAGTAAAAAGCCATGATTAATTTAGTAACCAAAGGAAAGTCTGGTCCATGACTTATTCCCAATACAATTGTTGTTCAATGGAAATAAATTGAGAAAGATGCCCCATAAAGAATTGGAAAAGGAGTTTTGAAAAGGTAAGAGTAAACTTTGCCTCTATTGGAGAAATAAAGACTAAGTGGGATGATGAAATTTGGTTGTTAAATATAAGGAATAATTTCAATTATGTTTTTTTCCTAGCATCATGAAGGTGACAATAAAAATCTATAGTTTGTAAGGAAGTATATCCTATGGTATAAACACTAAGAGAAGATGAAGTGGACCAAAGAAAATAAGTTGACTTGGAGGAAGTACTAAAGATAAGTATGCTTAATGATGAGAATAAGTATGTAAAATTCCATAAATTAAAGCAAGGATTGATGTTTGTAGATGAATATTAAATAAAGTTTGTCTAGTTATTTAGTTATGTTGTCTACATCAAGGATGAGTGATTAAAGAAAGTTGCATCCTTTCTATACATATCAAATATGGATACTATAACCCAAGACTCTAGTAGGAGCTATTTGGAGATCTTATCATTGTATATAACAAGAATAGATCCATTAAGAGAACCATAAGATATTGAAGCAAAATAAGAGGGGAGGATGATACAAAAATTGGAAATTCTTAGAACCACTCTCCCATTGACAAGGGAATGAGGCAACTGTTACTGACCTTACACCTTAAAAATGACAAGAAACCAATAATTACAGTCCTCTTTGAGGGGGAAACCTCCTTTTACAATGAATACAATGTACAAGACAATAATTGATGATCCTAAGACTAGGTCTCCTTAGTGTATATATAGGAGACAAAAGGGTTACAATTATAATAAAATGGGACCATGAAATATTTTAGCCTGCATAACAATATAACAGTAGAAAAGTAATCACTTGATATATAGGGCTTAATAATGGGTTGTAGGGTTAAAAAGGGGTTTATGTAGGGCTTAACATGCCCCTCCCCTTTCAAACATGTGTTTTCCTCAACATTTGACTAATTGTTAGTGATTCCATATGAATAAGTCATCTTCCAATGTCATTTATTCCATTAGTAGGTTATCATGTTTGATGAGGTGCTACATAATTGTTTGATTACATTGGTTCTTAATCCTTGTTTCAAGGATTATTTTTGTTTCTAGTATGATTTTCCATTCTTCATTTTTCTCTGGTACACTTCTTGGTTGTGAATGAATAACATAGTCATTATATCAAGCAGATGGAAGACCCTAAGACATTACTCTAAATACCTTGGAATTATTATTTACAACTTTATGTAGATCCCCCCTAAGATAGATGATATTGATGTTTGAACATTTAGTGAACACAATTGTGAAATTACACCATGGTGCCTGTTTTTGAGTAGTTTTTCCATTCCATTAGATCTTATCACTTTTGAGGGTTTCCCTTGGATAACCTAAGCTCCATTTCCTTTTCTTATAAGGTAAACCTTATGAATATATATTGAAAATTAAAGGTCATTTCTCCTAATGATTATAACCATTGGACCCCTAATATGACATCAACACCACCCAATTTGCATTGCAATCATGATACTATCCAATAAATACTACCCCATATTGAATTTAATATTATGGCACTTCCCTTAACAATTTATGGTACCTCCTTTCACAATCATTACTTGAAACTCTCGTGTTATATATATGAAACAATTGAGAAGTTTTGCTAATTTTTTTTTTTTTTTTGACAGAAACGGTTAGTATGATATATTGACTCTTGGCAGAAATGCCTCAATTCAGGTTACAAAGAGATAGGCAGTGCTCAGGTTTCTCCTCGGCCAGGAACCAAATGGCTTCCCCACTAATAAGCCTGTGAATTTTGCAAACTATAATACGAGCAATCTTCTCTATCTTCCCTAATTTGTAGATACAAACAAACTGCTCCAATAAAAGGCAGTAAAACATTTTAATCAGATAGTTATGGGATGGGATCCTAGCCTTCGTCTCCGTCTCTTAGAAGGACTCCGAGGGGGAGGAGAACCGCTTTATTGGCTTCAGCATCAGCTTCTTTGTTGTTATCTCTATTTACACGAAGGAATTCCAAACCCTAAAAGGATTTTAATAGGGATCTAATTCTGCTCATCAATCTTGATAACCTTAAATCTAAAGGTGAAGAATTGTCCACAATGGCCTTCATAATAGACTGGGAATCACCAAATACTATTGCATCTTTGATAGCCAGAAAAATGAGCTGCTTGAGCCCCTGGAGAAGAGCCAGAGCTTCAGCTTGAATGCTGGTATTGAAGCCCACTCCCCAGGCGTATCTAAATTCAGTTCTGCCCTCTGCACTTTTGACTACTCCACCTGCTCCGGAAATACCAGGATTGCCTTTTGCTGCCCCGTCAAAAAAGAGAGCATTTCTTGCCTTCTTGGTGCAAAAATCAAAGAATTCTGCAGCCTTAAGGTGAATTTTCCAGTGTTTTAGAGGAGAGGGATGCCTGACTATATCAATGAAGTGGAGATCAAGAGTAGCACCCCATTCAGAGTCTTGTTCACTAAGATCTGCCCCGTCAAGCTGATCTCCCAAACAGTCTTTTAGCTGGCTTTTAATTTTTACCCAGACTATCTTGGGATCGCTCTTCTTGTCTTTGAATATCCTTTGATTTCTTTCCAGCCATATTTTCCAGCAGATTAATTTGGGAAGGGCGAGGCAGGCTTCTTTGATGTGAGCATTCTGAGGAGTGCCACCAGGGTACGTTAGCTTCCAGATTGAGAACAGGTTTGAGCAGCGATTGGGGGGGCGAAGACAATACTCCATGGGCCTAAGGCCTCTTTCCAAAGTTCTACAGTAAAATTACAGTAGAGCATCAGATGGGAGGCATTTTCTTCATCTTCCCCACATAGCGAGCAACGGGAGGGCCCCATATAGCCTCTTTTCTGAAGCCTATCGTCGGTCAAAATTCTTTGATGGCATAGAAGCCAGCAGAATGAGTCGATTTTAGGGATCGATGTCTGAGACCAGATCCCCTGCCAGGGCTTCGGGTCAGGAGGTACATGAGGATGCAAAGTGATCTGCCTATAACCCTGCGAAACTGTGTAACGCCCAGGGATCGGACCCCATCCCCGAGTGTCTGATTTTCTGCTGTTCAAAGGGGCTTTTCCTTTTAAGAGGGATAGAAAGATTGCGTAATCTTTGGAAAGGTTCTTAGGCACCTCTAAATTTTCCCAACTCTGCCAATCACCATTCTCCCAATGAGATATGTCCCACAGAGTTTTAAAACCAGCTCTGTCCATCCAATCTTTCAACAAAACTAGGGAGCGATCATCAGCTAGGGGATCACAACCCATAATACGGTCATCCCAGATTTTAATGCACTTGCCATTTCCAGGGATCCAGTGCGCATGGAGATTAATTAAGGAGGAAGCTTTTGCGCACAGTTTGTGGATCATCATTCCAGAGGTTGTAATGGGATTGTCTAGACAACGTGTTCTCTGCCCACAGAAATATTTTTTCCACAACGCTAGCTGAGCCCAACCCGGATTTGGGGAAATTATCCTCCATAACAGTTTTGCACCCAATGCGATATTTTGCTTACTAATATTCTTGAAGTTCAAACCACCTTCCATTCTGGGCAAGGAGATTATATCCTAGCTTAATAGAGGGATTTTCTTCTCATTTGCTTTGCCGCCTTTCCAAAAGAAATTCCTTATGTAATCCTCCATTTTCCTCATGATGCCAATAGGATCCATCATAACTGCAGACTGATAAATGGGAAGGTTGTTCAAGACAACTTTTATAAGCATTGTCTTTCCAGCCACATTGAGCCAATTGAAACCCCAGGAGTGGATTTTGGACTTAAATTTTTCCAACAGAGGCAGCCAGTCTCTGCTGAGAGCACTTTTTTGGAAAAAAGGGAGCCCCAAATACTTGAAGGATGACCATGAAGAGGAGGCTGCGAAACCGAAACAGCTGGAGATGGCTTGGAGCGATCTGGTAGTAGAGTTCCAGCAGTAGATATGACATTTGCCTTTATTGAGGCTGCTTCCTGAGTCTTCACAATAGACATCCACCACATCTTTAAATCTTTTAGCCGAGGCCAAGGAGGCTGCACCTAGCAAGAGAGAGTCATCCGCGAATAGCACATGGTTTATGTTTTTGACACCTCTTGCGATGTTCAATCCCATTATTTCTTGATCAGTCTACTTTTTATTCAAAAGGAAGCTGAGAACAGAAGCTTGGAGGACAAAGAGCAAGGGGGAGAGAGGACACCCTTGCCTCAGCCCTCTAGAGGCTTTGAAGAAATCAATAGACCTAATCTTTGGCTACAACTCTAAATATTGTATGGTAGGTTGTGGGTTAGGATCGCTTGATGAGGCTTTGAAACTTTTAGATTACCATCATTTCCCCCACTATCAGATACAAGGTGAGATGATGGAGACAACTCAACTGCAAGAATTTTTAATACTCTAGAAGAAATTCTGACATATGACTGAAATATCTTATAGGATTTTGAAGCCCATTTCCAATAAGTGATCGATCCAAGGTGAGACTTTTTTCTTGCAAGAGAATTATTTTTGAAGCACGTGTTTGAATAATGAGTGGTTTTATGACAATGCTCACATGGATGAAGATCAAAACAGTGATCTTTCATATGGCCAACTCGGTCACAATTTTGGCATATAACATTATGTTGTTGTTGTTGTGGAAGAGGAGAAGAATATAGAACATGTGAAGGTTGTTGGAAAATATAACTATGTTCGATCTTCACTAATTTACTTGAGTCATCATGTAATGTAGTTGTCAAAAGAATAAAGAAAATAATAATAATAATTTTATTATTATGACTTATTAAAGCATGGGTTTCATGCTTGGGTCACCATGTTTTAGGTCAAAGTCCTCATTAAGGACTTCTAGGATTTATTATGAGTCAATAGAGTCATTGTACTTTTAAAGAGACCCTTCTTTGGCTTTTGAATCATGTAAAAAGGTTAAGTATTGATTCAAATATGAAATATGTAACCTCCACATCATGTTGGCCTAAGGACCCTATTAGACCTCACATGGATCCTATAAAAGCAAGCTCATCAGATTCATTTGGAGCATCATTCTCACACACAAGTTTGATTTCTATTGTAGCTGGGAAAAAGTGTGGAATTCTCTTGTAGTTGGGAAGAAGTGTGAAGTTCTCTTATAGTTGGGAAGAAGTGTGATGTTTTCTTGTAGCTAGGAAGAAATGTGAAGTTCTCTTGTAGCTGGGAAGAAGTCAAAAGTTTGTTGTCGGGAAGCCAAAGTGATTGTGAGTTTGGGAAATTCCAAGGAGAGAAGAAAAATGGAAATTTTGGTGCCTCTCTCTCTCTTTGTTTCATGCTCTAGATTGGGAGATCGAAGTCTCCTAAGTTTCGTTGTTGTCAGAAGTCATTTGTTGCTGGAAGCTGCTGCCTAGTCGAAGTTGCTAAAGGGATCGAATATCTCGAAGGTTGACTTGGTGTGCAGGGAAGGTCTAGTCTTGGTATAGGGTGAAGAGTCTCAAAGAATACTGTTGAAAGGAAGAATATTTTTACTATGTTTTCCCCTCGAGGGGGGTTTTTCCTTGGCATTGTGCCTACATACGGTGTCTATTGTTTTATGTGCTACTGCTTTGGTAATTTCCTGATGAACTAAAGGAAATAATATATAAAGAATCATAATAATAAGAAAAATCACAAGTAATTATCAATAATAAGAAAATCTTTCTGCCTTTTTTAATTTCTAACATGGTATCAAAGCTTTGGTGAAGATGGAAGCAAAAGGCAGTCTCAAGCACTTAATCAAGGATCCATTCAAAAGGACTATCTCAGGGAAGGCGTCTACTTTATTCAAGGAAGATTTCTAACACAATTAAGGGAGAGAAAAAACTTGTAGGGTAACTTTAGGTCCTGGAAGGAGAGGATTTACCTAATCCTTGAAAAGAACAAGGTACTGGACCTGGTAAGAGGAAAAGTAAATAAGCCTACAAAGGATTCTAGTGATGCTGGCATAGTAAAATACAGGGAATTAGAATGGGTGGCCATGACTCTGATGGTAGAAGGAATAAAGGATAAGCTTGTCCCATTCATAGCTAACATCGATCATGCTTAGGAAATGTATGAAGCCTTGTTGAAGTTATTTGCCATTAAGAACATTGGTCAGGTAGAAAGTTTGAAGAATGAGCTAAGGACTACGAAGATGACTAAAGAATACATTGTGGCATCATTTTTTGTGAAGATAATTAGGCTCAGGGATGACCTCTTGGCTATTGATGAAATTGTTCCAGAAATAGAACTTGTCATCACTGCTCTATTAGGATTTCCACTATCTTGGGGTGCATTTGTTGCAATTCTCAACAGTTGGAAAGCAACTCCCACTTTTGAAGAACTATGGAATGCCTACAGTCAAGAAGAACTATCGATCGCAATGGTTTCCAATCCTAAAGGAGTATCAAATGCTTACGTTGCTCAACATAAAGGAAAGAGATCGAAGGGACCAAGGAAGAAAGTTGACATGCCCAAGATAGAGTGCTATCAATGTCATAAGAAGGGTCACTACAAGAGTGATTGTCCTAACAATCCAAAGAATATAAAGATAGGAAGGGATCAAGCCAACTTTGCTAAAGAAGGAGACTCAAAGATAGTCAAGCTCGAAGAATCTGATATTAGGGACTTACACTACTAAGTCCTTTACTTGAATCTTTATATATCATATTTTATATGTTTTAGAATTTATAAGTTTTTAACATATTTTGGAAAAGCCATTTTTATTGTTTTTATAAGTTTGCGGGTATCCCTCAAGTTTTAGAGGGAGTCCCCAACAACTCCCAAGGATAAGTATCTCATTTCCTTTCACTTTTTGGTCTCATGTGCTCGTTCAGTTGTGATTATATTAAATACTAATCACCATTCTCCCTCTGTTATCTTGATTAGTGAAAACACCTGCAAGGAGTATGACGAAGGATCTCTCAAGATAAGTTTGGTCAAGGAACTAAGGTATGATTTGAATACATTAATATTGAAATGATTATTCATTGGATAATATACTACTAACATTGTTATGTTTAACTATATTGAATCATGATGATTCTTGTTTTGGGTGATTCATCTCTCGATAAATCTACCCACCCCACTCATATTCTTAAATGATTGTAGAACCATAGATAGGTTTTGGAAAACCCTAAACGAAGGGTATGCTAATGTGAATGTATGAAACCCTAAAATGATTAGGGATATTGTGAAATGATATTTGAAGTTTTATTGATGATGTCATGTTTGGGATTTTGGTATGATCAGGAAAACCTAAATTGTTAGGGTTGAATGATAAGGTCTAAAATACCGAACCTTTAAATTCTTGGTAATATTGGGTTTGATATGTTTCCACATTGAAACCCTATCTCATTACGGTTTGGTGGAATGTATGAGAAAGACCGTTATATTATCATAGAAATGTTTTCCTTGGTATGTGTGTGTTTGTTTGATCAAACCCTAGTCTAATCAAGTTTGAATGTCTAACTATTATTTGATATTTTTTGTGAAATTCAGTTTTTGACTAACACATTATATGAAATGTATTTGCATGACGATGAAATGTAGGCATGTATAGATATTTCCTTTTGGTTGAAACCCTGGCTTGGTATAGGTCGAATGTATTAATGTTGTCAGACATATGATATGCTTATGTATGGATATAAATTCCTAGATATGTGTGTTGACCTAGTTATTGATGGTCATAAGTCTTAGGATTTAATGGAAGTACTTGCCTGAGATTCTAGGATGGTTATTGGAAATCTAGGGTTTTGCAACTAAACCCTAGTAGTAGTTAAATTGTCTAGTATGTGTGATGTAACATATTGTGAAAATAGGGATTCTAGGGTTTTGGAGTTGAACCTTAGTAGAAGTAGAAATATCTGATGTGTGATGACTATATGATAATGTGAGATTTGTGTAATATTGTTGAAAATTTGAGTTTTTGGTTGGGATTCATGGTTGATAAAAAATATAGGATTTGCAAATAAGCCTAGTGGAAGTCGATCATGTTAGTGACTAAGCTGTGGTTGGTTTTGATCAATTCCTTTGTATGAAATCTAGGATTTGTATGAAACCCCAGTGAGAAGTCTAACATATGAATTTTGAAAAGGTTGCTAGATGCTTTATAGATCTATATTTGTCTAAATTATTTATAGGGTTTGATATATGTTGTATTAAGGTATGTCTTACCTTTGGAAGACACATTGAAACCCTATATGGAATAAAAGTTATTATGAAGTAGTCTAGGGTGTATGACAAAGTCCACAGAAAGATATAAAAGAGTATATGTCTCTTGTTTGAAAGTATAGTTATCTAATATGTATAAAGGTGAAATGCTTTCGTGATTCTAATACGGCTAACTTCATGCTTCTATAGTTTTGGTTGTACTTTCTATCTAAGCTGTGCAAGTACACAATCTTCAATATGGGGAAGATGCTCGTTGATGTGACAAGCATGATGAGGATAATGATAGCTTTGATGAAATGGTTGGAAGCCATGAAAGATTATCTGATGATGAATAGAAGAAGGTGATCTCCCTGAGGAGCATGAATAGAATAGATCTCCCTAAGATTAAGAGGGAGTCTGGATGAAGAGATGTTTCATGGTTGAGAGGGAGGGTGTAGCTTGGTTTTGATTAATAAAGTTCAGAGGATATGTTGATGCATAAAAGTAGGAAAAGAAAAATATATAATTGAGGAATATTCTGTCAAATATTCGGTTGATAGTCCTACTGAGTTGAGGAGAAACATCTAGAACGACCCCAGAGGTTTATATATGATTATGTACATGTGAAAGTAAATTATTGATTGGGGTTTTTTTTGTACAGGTGAATCTCTTGGAAGTTTTGATAGCATGTTGGTTACCGATCAATTTAATCAGGAGAGATTTGTAGTCCTTGATATGCCGGATCAAGGGGTGTTGAGGCTTTGTGAGTGAAGAATTGCCTAGGAAGACATTTGGTCGGCACTTTGTGTTGATGTTTGGGTCCTAAATTTGGAAAAGTGGTGTTGGTTATTGAGCTCTGTTTTGGTTACACACTTGGATTTTTGGGTTGGTGGTTAGCAAGTAAGCTTGGTGGTACCTAGAGAGGCTGAAAGCTTGAGTCCATCTTAGTCCCACCTGGATAGATTTCCTTGGTCAAGAATCTAGTCCATGGCATTACGGTCCCTAAATTTTTGAGAGACCACTTGGATAGATTGCCTTGGTTAGGAATCTACTCCATGGCATTGTGGTGCCTAAAGTTCTTCATGGTTCATATAGTTTGAGATCTTCCATTGTATTTTTACATTATGAATACATACCTAGTTAAGATGGAGTGTTGGAAAATATAACTATGTTTGGTCTTCATTAATGTACTTGAGTCATCATGTAATGTACTTGTCAAAAGAATAAAGAAAATAATAATAATTATTATTATTCTGACTTATTAAAGCATGAGTTTCATGCTTGGGTCACCATGTTTTAGGTAAAATTCCCCATTGAGGACTTCTAGAATCTATTTTGAGTCAATAGAGTCATTTTAATTTTAAACAGACCCCTATTGGGCTTCTGAATCATGTAAAAAGGTTAATTATTGAGTCAAATATGAATTATATAACATCCACACCATGTCGGCCTAGAATAAGATCAAGTCGGGCAAAGGACCCTATTCGACCTCACATGGAGCCTATACAATAAGGCTCATCAAATTCATTTGGAGCATCATTCTCACACACAAGTTTGATTTATATTGCAGCTGGGAAGCAGTGTGAAATTCTCTTGTAGTTGGGAAGAAGTGTGAAGTTCCCTTGTAGCTGGGAAGAAGTGTAAAGTTTTCTTGTAGCCGAGAAGAAGTCCGAAGTCTATTGCCAGGAAGCCAAAGTGAGTGTGTGTTTGGTAAAGTCTAAGGAGAGAAGAAAAATCAAGATTTTGGTGCCTCTCTCTCTCTTTGTTTTGTGGTCTGGATTAGGAGATCGAAGTCTCCTAAGTTTTGTTGTTATCAGAAGTTGTTTGTTGCTGGAAGTTGTTGCCTAGTTAAATTTTTTGGAAGGGGTCGAAGATTTGGAAGGCTGACTTGGTGTGGAGGGAAGGTATGGTCTTGGTCTAGGGTGAAGAGTCTTAAAGAATACTATTGAAAGGAAGAATTTCTTGACTGGGTTTTCCCCTCGAGGGGAGTTTTTCCCTGGCATTGTGCCTACATTTGGTGTCTATTGTTTTATGTGCTACCGCTTTGGTAATTGATTGATGAACTAAAGGAGAGAAGATATAAAGAATCATAATAATAATAAACATCACAATTAATTATCATGAATAAGAAACATTTTATACCTTTATAATTTTCTAACAAAGTTGAACTGTCATGAAGTAATCCAACACTCTGAAACTGGATGGGCTTTGAGTAATTTGGAATATGAAAGGACACATCCTTGTCATATCCAAGACCAGTTATGTGCTTTTAATGGAAAAGATATTCCCAAGGTCTGATGATGGTCTTGGGAAGTGCAGACTGAACTTCTGCATCTGTATGCAAATATTCTCTTAAACTAGGCATTGAATGTGAATCAACCTCAACTTTATATTCTTGTTGTTGATGGGAGTCTATGTCAATATTCTGAACAGCAACTAGTTTAGAATGATGACTCCATTTTTTTATTCTTCTTGCTGAAGTTGAGAGTCCAAGTGAAAAAACTCTATATTTTCTTTTGCATTTTGCAAGCAAGTTTGAATGTCTATGAGAATGAATTTGTCAATCATAGTTGTATTTTCCACACTAAAATTTCTTAGAGTTTTTAGTAACTCTAATACCGCATATTTGTCTACTTTATTGACAAATCAAACTCTATAAATGCACCTATTTAACTTAAATTAGAAGCTACTCCAGTTCCAATCTGTACCAAGTCTTGGCTCAAGGGAGAAATCATATAACAATCTGGAATTGTCTTCAAAATAAATAAAAAAAACAATGTTGGCTCTCGATCTAAGGAATATTGGCTCTCGATATCAAGATATATGAATATAAATGCTGCCTAATTTGACTTAAAAAACCTTATCTCAAACAACAATATTTATATAACATAAAGTCCATACACTCCAACTCAAATAATCCTCAATGGTTTAATGTGCATACATAAATGTTTAAAAAATGACTCTAATTCATTTTTCAATGCAGTCATTATATTGGAGCGACCACCCCAGCATACAATTAAGATTGTGATAGCTTAACTACAATCATCACATATATAAATAGAAGAGCATATATGAACCATATGATGTATATCACCGTATGATTCACAGCTCCAAGACCAAAAATCACAAAAAATTATCCAACAAATCACCAATCTAACTGATACAAGCCATTAGCAGGAAATACCAGAGTACCTACCAGGTTTTGAACGCAACATTCCATGAAGTATTCTTGTCAATGGAGTATACAACTCAACGTTCATGTATTATATATCCACCATCCAACATATAACAATGTACATTCACACATTCGGTCCAAAGACATTTTGAAGCAATATATCAACCAACCTTTCTCTGCAAGATTTTGCGGGACCGGTGGAATGGAAGAGGGTGGTGTGTAGTTGAACCACATCGTTGTATGGTATATGGTATGACAGGTTGTGGAATTGTATTAACAACCAATGATATTTAAAAAAAAAAAAAAAAAAAACGTAATGCATTCCTCTAGAATCGAGGGTGGATTGGGTTTCGCTATGGGGGCAGTGGTAATCTCTGGCCGTTGTAATATATTAAACACAACAATATAAAAAATGAAAACTAGGAGTGGAGTTATATTAAAAATCGCATTGCATGGATGGTATGCTAAGAGCATCATTCAAAGTGTAATTATTCACTGGGAGGAGGCGGTGTATGGAGTATGTGAAGGAGTATGCATGTTAACCAGACATTAACCAATAACGTTCAAGCCTCATGGGACCTCCAGGCATTAACCTATAACATTCAGGCAACATTTAGGCCTGGAATATTAAAAACACATATGACAGTGTATGGAAGGTGGAGCGTTATACCAGAGTTAAAAATGCAGCATTATAGACCAGTGGCAAAGGATTGTGGTATGTAGCCAGAGGACTAGTGTTCAACTATGGTATGCGGGAAAAGGATTGGGCATTAACCGAAGACCGGTAATATATATGGAATCACCCCTAAGAAAGAAATCCAAAATTCGTGGTTATGCCCATAAATGGAGTGTGACCTCTTGAGAGTTGGTTTTGTGTGTAAATCACTCAAGACCTCCTCCTTTGTCAAACCAACCGACTGCAAATATACAAGAACTTTGTGAATTTGATATGAATTACATTCAAGTAATGTAGGATACTTAATACAAACACCACAATGTTGTTCTTTGTGGCCACCAAGTTCTAGTAGAAAATGAAATACCTTCACGATTTGCACAACATCGTGTTTCAACAAAGATGGAAGTTTCGAAAGAATTAACCCAATTTCATCCTTGTTCAATCCTATCCTTTAACCAGTGCACATATAATCTCAGACCAGAGATAAACTCATTGTTCAGTATCCAATATATTCATCCAAGGGACCATCATATGCATTGTGTATCGCTGTTCAAACACAATATCATTAAATGCACAAAGACAACATGAACCAGCCCATGGAAACTAAATGAACACATCCATATTGAAATTAATCAACACTTCAAAGGTTGATTCAACGTAGACCCAACACAATTTCACACGATTCTGAGGTGTCAGATTCATATGCACAGAATGGACGAAATCAATGTGTATTAACAGGGGGAGGAGTGTTTTTTCATTTAGATGAATCCTAAAAGCATACGTGAGCAAATAAGTAGGCATAAGGAAGAAAAAATGGTTGAGAATAGTGTTGAGGAAATGTCAGTCTAAGAAGGGCAGGGACTGACATATAGAGAATGGCCACAAAAAGCAGCTCAAATTTGAGTAGTGTCAGAACTCGCCAGCTCTGATACCATGTTAGACATCACCATGGCGAAGACCAAATATGAAGGATAAGAATTGAATGCATATATTATTGACATTATATACATTTCGTAATACATTGGAGTGACCATTGTATTCCATATTCCAAGGTCTCTTGGAATCCCTTTGACTGCTCACATTCCACACCAACCCTTAGAGGATTAGGTGTCCAACAATTTCATATGTTGTAATAGTAGATATATAAGTACAGAAAAATTAATTATTGCATGAAATAAATAATAATTTTTCATTCTAAATGTTTTTTTTTGTAGTACAAGGATCTTCTAGAAGATCTAAATGATCCTCATCACATAGATCCAGATCATGTTGGGTCTAATGTTGAGATAGCAGATGATGCTCATAATGACATAGATACAAATGAGAGAGGCTGATGTCGATACAGATGACGATGATCATGATCATGATCATGATGGTGATGATGATGATGAGGCATTTTTTGGTCGCGACCAGTGACATTCATGATCATATAGACTGCATCATGATCATTTTTTTATATATTGTTATGATATCGATTTTCATGGTTACTATCATATGTATCATTTTCACGGCCTCCAGTACCATATTATTGAGTTGTATCTTTTTGACATGTATCATTTTGACTTATATAATTTGGACATGACATATCATATTGAATTGTATCATTTTGTCTTAAATAATTTATCATTTGTAAATGATGTATCATTTTGACTTATGTCGATTGTTGGACATGTATCATTTTCACATGTTATTGATATACTAGTATATTTGAATTTCACTTGTTTTAGTTATATATTATGATGATCTTATCAATATTGACTCATCAATTTTTATATATTGAAAGTAGTTCATGATTTGGATGCACAATTATTATGTACGATGGTTTTTATTTACTGCTCATGATGGATGTTGTCAAATTCACTTAGATTATAGATATTTGACTCACTTGTTTTAATTATAGATGATGATCATTTTACAATATTTATGTTGTTATTTTATATATACTGGATGTTGTAGATTCTATTTTGATGGTCATTTAATAAGTATAATGATGTCGTTAATTTGTATGGATGTTAGTTTCCCTAAAATTTCTTTATAAATGTTATCCTATAAAATTTTTCAAATGCATTCATATGACTTATTGTATAATCATATAACTTATTTAAGGGACATGATATATTTAACTAATTAAATTGAAATAAAAACATATTAATTTAACTGTATGCAAAACAATTATCATTTTTGGAAGCAAAAAAGGAAGAAACAATGGAAGAAAAATTGGAAGCTACACTGGAAGAAAAACAGGAAGCAAAAAAGGAAGCAAAACAGAAAGCAAAACGAGAAGCAAAATTGGAAGCCAAATCAAAAGTCAAACTGGAAACAAATCCTGGCATTAAACCTAGCATTGTTCCTGTCGGTATTCCTGATGCTTGGAAGCAAAAAAAGAAGCAACAATGGAAGTCAAATTGGAAGCCACACTAGAATCAAAATTGGAACAAAATCCTAGCGCTAATTATAGCGATAAAGGCACTATTCTCAATGCTCTTTCCTACATTATGCTTGGCACTGTTTCCGGTGTTATTTCTGGTGAATTTCTTACGTAATTTCTCGCAAAATTTTGACACAATTTCTTGCGCTATTCCCGACGTTATTTCTGGCACTATTTTTTTGGCGTTATTCCAGGCGTTAAATCTGGTGTTATGATAAACATTCTTGATTGCGCCCATTTTTGCGTCAGAAAAGATGTCCAATTTTTGAACTAAAATATACTAAATTCTGGCACTATTTTAGGAGCTATTTGTTTGTTCTATTGTAGTGATAGGACATTTATTGCATGATCTAATATATTCTACTCATCATAGTGAAAAGAGAGTAACTGCAAATTCCACTGCATGTAAATAGAAAATCTACAAGAAAAATAATCAATATCATCCAAATTTGTAACTTGGTTAGTGGCACCTCATATGCCATAGTCCATAAAAAACATATTCACAACTAACATTATCTCTGTGTACCAAGAATCAATTAAGGATAGATTCATTCATTAACATGATAATGTTATACACTAATGTTAAATAGTAATGCTACAACATAAGAAGTATGTGACAACCCATTCTACAATTCATTGTATAATATATTGACATAGCATAAAAAATCTAAAGCTAATACACATGACAGAAAAACAAGTATAAAGTAGTAAACGATGAGACAACAAGTTCACCATTAACTATCTACTAGGTGCAAAAAGAAATAAGAGTGCATCAAATATACATGATAAGAAGGCAATTGTATAAGCAAGTGAATGAAGCTAAAAAAACTAGTTTAATTGAATCCACATCTAACTAATTCACACAAGAAAATAAATATGGCACAACACCTTATATTGAGTAGGCCCTACTCCAGGTTTGACTTCTGCCTAAATAAAAAAGGTTTCCATAGTAGAACTACAATTAAATCCCATGCATCAAACCAAAAGTGCCACAATTATATTCGTAAAGGAAAAATAGTCTTGCAACATGAGTTTATAGTATGTATCTTTTCCAAACAAATTGTAACCACCCATTACTAACACAATTTCATATTTACATCTATGAGGGAACTTGCTTGTTCCATAAATGGACTGACAAATTCCTTAAATTGAAAAATCAGTTCTAACACACACATATGACTAAATAACAAATAATGCCTATAATTGGTCAAATCAATCAAGCATATTCAAATGCCCTCCTAGGAAGTCCTAAGGTTACAAGTGTCATTAATTTCTTCAGGTTCCTCCAATCATAAAGGCTCCAACTTTTGATGATGGTTTCTTCCATGTAATTATAGATAAGAGATAAACCAAGCCTAATCCCATATTCACATTTGTTGTATGGAGTATCAAGTATGCCATTATTTAACTCGAGAATAAACCCCAAAGATTTTATGCCCTTGTCTTCATGGAATCTTGGTTTAAAGTGAGTTCCTTTTCATATTGTGTGGAAGACTTCAATCCAGGTGAAGCCCCTTCCATCCTCCATGGAAACCATTTAATTAGACTCTACTATTAGGGTTTGAAATTTTAACCCTCACCACAAAAGCAAATGGCATTTCATCCTCAATACAAAGGAAAACATATATATTGACATGAAAGTAAAACGTGCCCTTGTGGAAATCATGATTAGTAATCATAACTAGTCTCATCGAGGTACATGGGTATACAAAATGATCCAATTAACCCCTAAAACACATTTCAATTTGAATCATAAAAAAGAACATGAGATAAATCAATGGAAATTGTATACCCTAGTAAAACTATGAAAAGTGGAAGTGATCAAGGGAAAAATGGTTATATGGTTACTACAAGAAAAGGAAGTATGTATCCATCAAAACATAGTCAAAATGTTGACTCATCGAAATGGTTGATGGTGTATGTGTCTATGTAAATTAACACTAAGGTATTATTGCCTCTATAAGGTGTTGCATAGGAATGGAAATATGGCTTACAAATTGGAGTTCCTCCATCTTCACTTGTACATCTAGTATTCCATGTTTTTTGCTTGAAGAAGGTAATTGGTGACAAGATCCTAGTCCAAACTATTTTACCAAATATTAGTGAAGAAGGGAAAACCATACTATAACATAAAAAAATCCTTGAAACAAGGATTAAGTAGCTAAAAAAATCTATCAATTATTAGGTACCTCATCAAATTGAAGAACTTGCTAATAGAAGAGAAGACATGGGAAGATGTGATATTCATGTCGAAACACCTACAGTTAGTTAAGTGTTGAGTAAAACACTTATTTGAAGGGGAGAGGCATGTTAAGCCCTGGGAAGAACTCAATCTAACACTAAAACCCCTTTATTAAGTCCTATATTTTGGGTTATTACATTTCTATTTTTATGTAGGCCAAAACCCTTCAATGTAACCTTTCATTATAATTGTACTCATGGTATCGTCTATATATACCAAGGAGACCTACTCTTAGGATCATCATCTCTTAACTAGTATTATATTCATTATAAAAGGACATTCCACCCTTGAAATGAATTGTATACATTGACTTCTTTTCAAATTCAAGGCACAAGTTTCATAACAACTGTATTAGACCATATGGACCTAGAGTTTCGCTACTTCAAATGAGTCATCATGGAATTTTTGCTATATTTTTTTTCTAGAAACCTTAGACTATGAAACTTTGAGAAGATTGAAGATAAATCTTAAAGTACATCTAACCAAATTTTTATTTTGGGTCTCTATATTTTTTAAGATATAGCCTACGGAAGTTAGGTTATGTGAATGGTCCTAAAATCAGTTTCAAACAAGTGACCTTGGAATTTTTGCTATAATTTTTTTCTAGCAAACTTCAAACCATTAATTTTTTGAGATTTAAAGGAGAGATATCAGGGTACAACTAGTTAAATTTAATATTATAGTTCTCTATATTTTCATAGATGTACCCTTTGGAAGTTAGTGTTTGTGAATACTCCTAAAATCATCTTTTAAACAAGTCATGTTGATAGGTTTTTAGTAACTTTTTACCAAAGAAATTTTAGACTATATTGGAATTTCCAGGTTTTTTAGGAGACACATTAGAGTTCCTAAAGTAAAAATCTAGAATCATATTTGAAAAATTGGGAACATGGAACATTATATGAGTTCTCTCTTGGTAAGATGCTAAAAATCAGAAAGTTTTCAGAAAGTTATCTTAACTTTCACTTGGCATATCAAATTTTGGTTTAACTTGTCGAATTGCATAGAAGACATGCATAGTACTATAGGCCAAGATTTCAAATTTAGAAGGGCTCAAGTTTCAAAGATATTTGAAAATACAGTTTATTCATCTAGATAATATACAAATTAGGGTTTTAAAAGGTGCACAACTTATAATTAGCATAAATTTTGATTTGAATATCTACTTTTGGTGATCCATAATTTGCAATAAAGAGGAAAAAGAGGAGCATCATTATTTACACATATGCCTCTTAAGGGTTATTCAAAATTTACTTCACCACTTAAACTTATAGAGAGTTCATCCATGACTCATGAATAAATAAAAGATGTACAAGTATCCAAGTTGGAAAGTCAGTTGTCACACGTGCAAGGATTAGTAAAAATATGGAAGAAATGATGGAGAAAAAATACAAAAAACCATCAGGTTTATTGAAAATATTCTCTTAGAGAGGCCTCCTAAAAATGATATGGAGATCCTAAAAAATCATGAAAATAAGGAGAACAATTATGTTGAAACTCAATCACTTATGGGGAGTATTTTATCATAATTGAAGAGCACAGATATTGAATTATAAAACCATAATCATGGTTTTTCAATCCAAGATCCACATCATTCAATATTCCAATCAACACCAAGGATTTACTTCAATTCGAAGATCATAATGAGAAAATTTGACAATAATTATCCTATAACACAGATATTCTAGATGGAGCAGTACCTTGATCTACACCAAGTGGCATCCCCGCGAAACATAAATATGGTAATCTATTTAGAACAAGATTAATTCATATGATATAATGTATTTGTGAAAGGAAAATGGATTATATTTTATGTTGGTTCGTTTTACAAAGGAATTGATAGCACATTATGTAGATACTAAGAGAAATAATTTCTTTAGTCGATAAATCTTTGGCAAAAAGGTCCAATTACGAAGGAGATTAAAAACTCCAAAAGTTAAGTCTCACAATACAGAACATTTGAGGGGACAATATGTTATACCATTGTATGGAGACTTTAAAGGAAAGCATCCAACATGAGGTGTGTCTCTTTGAACCTAAATCCCTAGAGCATGCTTTCAGTCTGGAAAGGAAAGATGAAAGTAAAACTATGGTTACTAGAATAGTGGGCATTGGAAGAGAACATCGTTCTCCCTATCCTAATTGCACTCAACTGACAAGGTTGACATCTCAACAAATGGATGAAAGAAGAGTAAAGGGATTATGTTTCAATTGTGACAACAAGCAAAATCAAGGGCGTAATGTAATGAGAACTAATGATGCTACATAAAATATTAAGAGGAATAAAATGAAGAACTGGAACCATCATAAGATCTAGAGCTAGAAGAGACCACTCCAATAGTATCTTGGCTTGTATTGTATTCATTGTAACATGAGGTTACACCCTCAAAATGGATTATATTTTTTGACTTCTTGTCATCTTTACAACACAAAGTTGTTATGAACCATGTGCCTTAAAAATGATAAGAATTCAATAAAATCCATTTGAGGGTGGAACCTCCTTTTACAATCAATACAATACAAGACAAGATACGATGATCCTAAGACTGGGTCTCCCTGATGTATATATAGGATACAAAGGGTAAAATTATAATGAAAGGGTACATCAGGAGGTTATGGTCTATATAGAAATATAACAATAGAAATGTAGTAACTCAATATATAGGACTTAATAAGGAGTCTTAGGCCTAACATGGGGCTTTTCTAGGGCTTACCATGCCCGTCCCCTTCAAAGAAGTGTTTTACTCAACACTTGAGTAACTTTGGGTGCTTTTTCACGAATATTTCATCTTCCTATGCCACCTATTCCACTAGTAGGCTCTTCCATTTGATGAGGTACTAAGTAATTTCTCGATCTTTCAGCTACTTAATCTGTGTTTGAAGGATTATTTTTTATTCTAGTATGATTTTCCCTTCTTCATTAATCTTTGATAAAATAGTTTGGATTGTAATCTTGTCACCAATTACCTTTTGTAAGCAAGAAATGGAATATTGGATGTACACATGAATGTGCAGGAAACTCCAATTTATAATCCATACTTATCCTCTACAACACCTCATAGGGCCTATAATACTATGTTGTTAATTTAACTAGACACATATGCCATGAACCATCCTTTTTAGTAACAATCATCACTGGTGAAGAGAAATCACTTTGCCTAGGGTGAATGATGACAATCTATAAAATTTCTTGAATTAGAAGCTCTATCTCACTCTTTTGTGCATATAAATACCTATAAGGCCTAGTTTTAAGTGGTAAACTTCAAGATTATAAATGAATAACATGGATGTCATCTCAAGAAATTGGAATACCCTTAGTAATATCTCAAAATACCCTAGAATGGTTGTTGATAACCTTCTAAATATCCATTGGAGAAGAGGATATAGATATTTGAGCACTTTTGTCATGTTATTAGCACTTCTCACTTTAAAGGATTCCCTCGAATACCTCTAAGGTCAATATTCTTGCCTTATGAAGAAAATCTCAAGAAAAAATCTTGACATTTAAGAGATATTGTTCCCAATGATAATAACCATTAGACCCCTAATGCAACACCAACACCACCCATTTGGATTGTATTCATGGATATATCCAATAAATACTCCTCCATATCATTTTAATACTATGGCCCTTCCTTAAACAATTTATGGTACCTCTATTTACAATCTTTTCTTGAAATTTTGGGACTTGAAATACAAAGTAATTGATAAGTTTTTCTAACTTGTAATTGATGAAGTTATGGGTACCATCAAAATAAATCCAAATTGTTAAATTTTTTCTTTTTCGTAGATCCTTCTTTGAGGGATTTGTTGGCCAATGCATAATAAGATATTGTTGGCATAGTCTCTTCTAAATCTAGATCTTGTGATTGATACATTTTTTTTTTTTTTTTTAATTTTTTATTTTATTCCTCTTCACAACCTATATAGAATAATTACCTCCCAGATCCGGGTGGCATCACCGACTCCACCGTTTTCCATGCACGAAGTTAATGCCCAGTACTGCCAGCTGCAGAGCAGCGTGCCCTCCCGGGACGTAAACTCATGCGAGCAGGGAAAGAGTATTAATTCTGGATCAGGTGGTGGATCTGCATTTAAGTTCTGCGTTGATCGTCACAACATTCCTTCTGTTATAATCATGCCGCTCCACTGTTTTCTCGCCAAGCCTTGTGCTCAGTTGCGCGGTAATGGAACTTGGTTTGCGGAGGCTATGGGTGATGGTCTGAATTTGGTTCACTGCCACGAGCTCCAAGCCAACTCCATCAAGGGTAATTTCTCCCCTGTTCTAGTTTCATGCTCTGTGTTATCGTCTGCAAGTTTTGTGGTTGTATGTAAGCTCTGTTACATTGTTGTATCGGTCGCAAGATCTGTTGGGCATCCCTCTTGCCTCAATCAACTCTGTCCTGTTGGCCATCCCGTCCATAATCCACTTGTGCCCTACCTCCTGTCTGTCATCATGGTCTGCTCGGGCAAGAGGCACCGTTCAGGGGGGCGTCGTGACAGTCGTTTGCATCCTCCAGTCGGTCATGCCATGGAAACGGCGCCGGAACCTTTCAATCCCTCCCCCGTCCATGAAGCTGGGCCTTCTGTAGGTTCTGGTCGTAAACCTATTCCTAACAGTGCTTTCCAAACCACGCACTTTAAATTTCAAAGTAATCTGCATAGGCCCCTGGTCACTGCTCATATCACCATTATCCTCTCGGAAGAGGAAAACCTTGTCTCCCCTTTGGCCTGCATCGCCCCTGACCCTTCTACAAGCAGTCCGCATTCCTCGGACAAAGACAACATGGAGAATTGGAAAAAAGAGAAAGTTGAACAGGAGGATTTTCTCAAAAATCTTCCTCCCCTTGAAGATACTGGACCTGCAGCTGAGGACAGGACTCATGGCGAGGCAGACCATGCCATAGCAATCCCTGACAGCGATCTAAGCGGCAATGAAGGTCTGAAGACTGGTGATATAGGTCTGGATGAGAAGAAGGACCATGGCCCAGCAAAGGAAAAGTAGTGCCACCGGGGTCTGTCTCTTTTTGTTTCGGCTTCTGTTTCAGGCTTGTGGTCAAGTTTCTATGCAATTGTCATACTGTTTTTTGACTCCCAGATGGGTATTTGGTGACTCTTTATATGCTGGGTTTCAATGTTTTTTGTGTTTCTGTGCTGGCTCAGTTATCCTTCTCGGCAACACATGTCTCTCTCTATGTCTGATATCTGGTTTCCTACATGTTGTAACTGGTTTCCCCAGCTTATGTCTGTAATGGGGCAGTTCTGTTCTGTCGAGTGCTTCCATGCCTCGATAATATGTAAAAATATTTTGCCTTTCAGTTAATAGAAGTTAGTATTTGCAGAGAAAAAAAAATATAGAATAATTACCTCTCACCAGATTTAAAACACTCATTGTACTCGTTGTTACAATTGAATCATAATCCTTTCACTCTTCATTCATCCATTTGTTGAGATGTCAACCTTATCAGTTGAGTGAGGTTAGGATGTTGAGCATGATTTTTTGTATATTTGTGAGTGACCACTCTTCTAGTAGTCATATTTTTACTTCCAACTCTCCTTACTAGACTAAAAGCGTGCTCTTGGGATTTACGTTCAAAATGACTTACCTCATGTTGGAGGCTTTAAATCAAAGTTCCCATAAAGAGGTCTAACTAATTTTCCTTTGAAATGTTCTTTACACTTAAACTCTACATTTGGAATTGTTGAATGTGCTCTCTAATTGGATATGTTTGCCAAAGATTTATCAATTAAATGAAGAATGTATTTCTCTTAATATCCTCATAATATGCTATCAACTCCTTCGTAAAAATGGACCAGGATACAATAGAATAATTTTTCCTTTCACGAAGACATCGCTATTATACAAATTGATATTGTTACATGTAAAATCCCAAGTACTTAACCTTGTTGTACTAAATTATGTTATTGATACCTATATGGGCATGTAAATGTAAGTGGGAAAAAGACCCAAAATAATTGTAAATATAATTTAAATACTATATGATGAAGTGGTGAAGCCTTGATACGATACAAACCATGTGAAGCCATGAGGTGAGGGAAGCCAACAAAATGGAATTGGACGTTAATAGTTTCCAATGGATTATTAGTTGAGCCAAATGTTATAAGGACCAATATTGTGAACCTTTCTCAAGAAAATATTTAATTGTAAGGTGGAGTAATAACTTCTAATAGTTATGAGAGAAGCGATCAGTAGTACCAAGACTACTCAAGAGGTATGGGCAACGTACCACTAGAATACTTCAAAAGGATTTATGATCTGACCAAGCATGAACAAACTTGACAAGTGATCACATCAATGGAATCATCCCAAGGAATTCGATCGTGGAAGTTAAGAGGAGATAGAAAAATAAATAAGAAAGGGGCAAAGACAAGGAAGATTGTAGCACAAGAGAAGGAAGAGCATAGAACAGGAGGAAGGCATAGCACAAGGGTGCAAAGAAAACCAAAAATGAGAGGAGGGCTCTCTAGTGAAGGAGGAGGGAACCTCATGCATGATTAGGTTCTCCTGATTTTAGTGAACAAGGTCAGGGGAAAGTATTATCCTAAGTTAGAGGACCTAATGAATTGTTGAGGAGTGTCTTTCTTATGCACAAAGATGCCAGAAGGAGGCACTAAGAGACTCATGGTTGAGCAAAGCGATTCTTCCATGTTGTGCAGGCCTAGAATGGCCATATGTTTAGTGAAATTTTGGAAGTCACACACTTGATCACCCAAGAGAGGCACTGAGGAACTATTAGCTAAGTGAAGGGCTCTCCTTATGCTATGTAAGTCCCATTGTGATTTCATTATGAATGATATCAGGCCCTAGCTCTACAAGCTGAAATACTTTGAACTAACCACTAATTGAGATGAAGGAGAGTGGCATTCATCCTTACATCCCTAGTAGCGTAGGAGATGTTGCCCCTAGCATGCTTATTGTGTAAAGCAGCCGAGAAATCGCCCATAAAAACTAGGTAGAAACTCTGGGCTTGGTGTGATAGTAAAGGAAATTAATGAATTAGCTTGATGCTTCAGAAATCCACCCTGTATTTTTTCGTGATAACTTCCCTCATGGGTTCTTGGTCTGGCTCACGATGGCCAGTTGTAAGAAATATTGTAGTGCAACTAAACCTATATTAGGGTGGAACATGGATCTCGCTTCATTAGTTGCAGAAAGCATATGATATTGATAAGATAAGTAACTTTGTGAACTCCACCTATGTAATATAAAATATGTTAATGAGAAGGAAGGAAATGATCATTGTTGAAATGTATTGTGTTCATGTGCTTATATGTTAAATGAGCAATATGGTCAGTATGATGTCTATTTATGATGTGAAATAGTATATTTGGTTGAAATGGTTGTATAATACTCATATGCCCCATAATCATTATTTAATGTACTTATATGTTACTCCTTTCATGTTTTGAATAGGAAGGAAATGTCATATTAAGTTTGGGATTGAAGGATTTCTAGTCCTAGTCATGGCCAGAGTCCATGGTCTATTACTAGATAAATTGGAAAAACTTTGGCTAGTTGAAGGTTTGAAATAGCCATGATGTAAATTTTTTGGTATGTTAAACAGAAGTAAGATTATCATGGTTTGTGAGAAGAGGTATGAGGGCCTCACCTACATTCGGTGCAATGGCCTCTCTAATCTTAGGTGAGAAGTTGATTAGTTAACAGGCTAAGGCAGACTCTCTGTAGATATTCTTGCAAAAGGAAATCTAGGGATCAAATATGTGATTCAAGCTAAAAATAAATTTGGTTTTTGGAGACCTAAGCCTTATTCCCTAGTCACATGGGCCAAGGGGAGCTAAGAGAAGGAACTAGCCTATAAAGGGGCTTACCAACTTATTTTCCCTTGGATGAATGCATTGAATGTTGTATGGAGAAATCTCCAAGGTGTTATGACATGAGTGATGAACCATCACTTGAAAACCCTATTCCTATCTACCAAAACCATCATTTAACACCTTTGGATATCGAAGTATTAGACACTTGAAGGCTTGAATGATGATGTCACAAGAAATGAGGTGGAAATGCAAATGGATGACACATGTCACCTAGATATAACCCTTTTGACATGCCATTTGTGTGAAACTAAGTGATACATGGCACATGTTAGGAGTGTCATGTCGCAGTTGACACATCAGCATGTGCTACATGTCAAATGGCCATTCGTCATACATGTTAGTCATGCCACATGGAAAGTTGTGATTAGTTGGTAGAGTGATGAGGTGGCAAGTTGGGTGGGACACTTGCCTATTGGCTAATCAGTGTTTTGTGGGGTTTTCTCGTTATAAATTTTTTTTCAGGGCCCAATATCCTACATCAAACTAATTCCATATCGACATATCAGAAAATTTGTCGGGTGGGCCCATATTGAAATATTAGTTGATTGGAGGACCAGTATTACACCGACATATCAATTTTTTCCCATATTGGGCCATATCAAATATCCACATATTGGTGGTCTAGGCCATTGGTTTATTGGCCTATCATCCATATTGTAGAAATTCCCACTATAGATCACCTGATAATGCAATATACTAAAGCAAAATACAAGATATACTTCTACAAAAAACTTTGCGGAAGCTTAACCAATTTAAGCTAGTTCAATCAAAACACATATAACATAGAAGAAGAAATCATACACATGAAACACAAAAGAATACTGTGGGGAAAGCCTTAGCTAAAAAACCCCACTATCTGTATTATCATACAAGTGGAAATATGTTCATATTACACAAAGCATCAGCTCACAAGCTATCCTACTCTCAGTACAATCCAATTGCTGCTCATAGACAGTCAAAGGCTTCTCACAAACCTTCTCCTTTTCCCTCCAAGCCTCCTATTTCCTTGTGCAGTTTCTCTTGGGGTCCAATGCTGCCACCTATGTGAATTCACCTCTCACACTGCTCACTAAACTCAGAAGTAACTGCGCAATCCTGAAGGAGATAATTCCTTCTGCATGGATGAGTTTCCCATATAGGAAAAATCCTCCAACTGATAGTACATTGTCCCTTCCTCTGATCTCAACTGGGTCTCTGACTGAACTAACATGCATGAGTTATTTATGAGAGAATATTTAGTTATCTGAAGTGCCACAGTTACATGCATTAACTAACTAAACTCACAATTAGTTCAACAAACTATTTGAACTAATCTATCTGGACTTAACTCAGTTAACTAACCTAACTAATTACAACTTAAAGTACAACTCATCCTGATATCCTTTAATCAAGGGATAACTTCCTCAATCAATGGAGAAATTGTTGCATGTCTTCAGATAGACTTCATATTTGATTTCCTACAACTAATTAACTCAAGATGAATTAATTAATTGTTATACAAACAACTGCTAAGATAAAATTTGAATTTTACTTCTCAATTTTATTTTAGGGACTAACTAAAATTGGAATCTACCCCGAAATGCTATTTATAGCAATGTTATTTTTAGCACTTCCATTTTTCATTCCTTGTTGCTATGTCCAACACTGGTACCTAAAATGCTATTTATAGCAATGCTATTTTTAGCATTTCTTGTTGATATTTCCAACACTCCCTCTCAACAAGAAAGGCATTCAACTCGAACCCGATCCTGAACCTTTGGAATGTTCTACATGCAACACTTCTCCCAAGTGTTGTTGCTCCAGCAACTCTAGAAACAAAAAATCTCCCAACTGACCTCCCTGTTGGGCTAGAAACACCCTTTGATGCTAAAGCTACCTCTACTGCTGACAAGTGCTCCCTCTGTGACCTCTAAGCTACTACAACACTCCATGCATCTCGCACCGCTGCACATCTCTCTGTGCCATCCTACACTGGTGCAACACTCCTGTGCCTCTCGCATTGTTGCAGCCTGTTAGCTCTGCACTGTCTTGGGATTCCTGCATTGTAGCTCTCTCTGCCGCTCCATCCGCATCTGTCTCTACCCACTCAGCCAGTCCTGTTACTCCTCGTCGGGGCTCCTGTAGCAAGGTCTAATAAAAGAGGTTGGGTACCTCAATGATCCTACCCCTATTCCAACCTTCTTGGGACTGTCACTCCACATCGCCCCACCTCCTACGTGGAGGTATGGATGCATGTGCTCCCTCTGCCCACTTGGCTCGAAATTTCCCCCTACCAGAGGTCTCTGCATGAGTGGATGTCTCCACTCAATCTCCTCTCGGCTTCTCTAGTTGTGGCTGCTCCACAACCTCCTGAAGCTGCTTCACCAAGTGTGGCTCCTCCACAATTGTCTGAGACTTCTTCTGGTGCTGCATGTTGAGAGGTAATGTACTCTCCCTCTCAACCACCAAGTCTACAACAGTTTCCTTGCTCCACAAGGCTTTGCATTCATCTTGAACCTCAAGAGCATACAAGTTCTTGACTCGTGAACTGATCTGCTTCACCTGTCTCATGGTGATGTGTCTAAGGAAAACCTTTCCCTTGCTAAAGACTACATCATAGCCTTTGTCTTCCAGCATTGCGATCGATACCAAGTTTTTCTTCAGCCCTGGCACATACTTCACATCAGTCAAGGTAATGCGAGCTCCATGCTTCCTCTGAAAAACAACTGTGCCTACTCCTGAGACACTATACTTTTTATCATTACCCATCATTATGAGTATCTAGAGATCTTTCTCCTCCAAGGTACTGAACAAACTCTTATCGCTGGTCATGTGGAATGAAGCTCCACTGTCAAGAAACCAACCACATCCCACCATGGATGAAACCATGCATGCGAAGAGGGTGAAATCCAACTCGAACTGAGAGGCCAATGCCTCACCTTCAAATCCTTCCTTGGATTTCTTCAATGGGCAATTTGTTGCAAAATGGCCCACCTCATGACAATGAAAGCATCGCACTTTCGATTTTTCAAAATTTTTCCCACCATGGGAAGAACTAGATTTGGAATGGGACGCCTTCCCTTTCCCCTTCCTCGCCTTATTCACTAAGGCTATATTTTCCTCATCATCTTGCTTTGATGAGGATCCATCTCCGGTGCTTCTTCTTATCTCCTCCTGCATCAGATTCGACCAAAGTCATTCCCAATCTGGTAGTTTTTCTCTTCCATTTACCGAGTCTTGGTAGCTATGCCAGCTCTTAGGAAGACCGAGGAGTGCAAGACTCACCATGTCATCATCGACTGTCGTGATCCCTACACTTCCAAGCTCACCCCTACAGGTGGTGAGCTTGTTCAGATATGTAGAGATCGTGTCACCCTTTTCACACTTGATTTCCGAAGCTTGTCTTTCAGTGCCAGCTTCCTCTGATCGCTACTATTATGATATAGATATTTCAATGTTTTCCACATTGAAAATGATGTCTCCTTCCCATGGAGACTCGAGACTATGTGGTATCGAACTCCCTCCAGAAGGATTCTCCTTGCTTTAGCCACACATTTCTTCCATTCCGCCAACTCTGTAGCATTAGCCCCTTCCGGCTTGGGGACTTCTTGATCAATGAAGTCCTTTAGACCGTTATCCTCTAATACTGCTTCCACGCGATCCTTCCAGGCTATATAATTCGAGCTGCCATCAAGGGAATACTCGAGTCTTAAACCATTGAACGTCATTGGTGAAATTGAGATGTGATAAGAACTCGATTTCTATATTCAGGAACCTCAAACTTCGAACTTCTCCCTTCTTGTATACCCTTCTTCACTTTGATCACCTTTACTCCGATACCATGTAGAAATTCCCACTATAGATCACCTGATAATGCAATATACTAAAGCAAAATACAAGATCTACTTCTACAACAAACTTTGCGGAAGCTTAATCAATTTGAGCTAGATCAATCAGAACACATATAACAGAGAAGAAGAAATCATACACATGAAACACAGAAGAATACTCTGGGGAAAGCCTCAACTAAAAAACCCTGCTATCTGTATTATCATACAAGTGGAAATATGTTCAGATTACACAAAGCATCAGCTCACAAGCTATCCTTCTCTTAGTATAATCCAACTGCTGCTCATAGACAATTAAAGGCTTCTCACAAACCTTCTCCTTTGCCCTCCAAGCCTCCTATTTCCTTGCGCAGTTTCTCCTGGGGTCCAATGCTGCCACCTGTGTGAATTCACCTCTCACACTGCTCACTAAACTCAGAAGTAACTGTGCAATCCTGAAGGAGATAATTCCTTCTGCATGGATGAGTTTCCTATATAGGAAAAATCCTCCAACTGATAGTACATTGTCCCTTCCTCTAATCTCAACTGGGTCTCTGACTGAACTGACATGCATGAGTTATTTATGAGAGAATATTCAGTTATTTGAAGTGCAGTAGTTACATGCATGCATACATTAACTAACTGAACTCACAATTAGTTCAACAAACTATTTGAACTAATCTAACTAGAATTAACCCAGTTAACTGAGCTAACTAATTAGAATTCAAAGTACAACTCATCCCGATCTCCTTTAATCAGGGGATAACTTCCTCAATCAATGGAGAAACTGTTGCATGTCTTCACATAGACTTCATGTTTGATTTCCTACAACTAATTAACTCAAGATGAATTAATTAATTATTTTACAAACAACTGCTAAGATCAAATTCGAATTTTACTTCTCAATTTTAGTTCAGGGACTAACTAGAATTGGAATCTATCCCGAAATGTTATTTATAGCAATGTTATTTATAGCAATGCTATTTTTAGCACTTCCATTTTTCATTCCTTGTTGCTATGTCCAACACTGGTACCTGAAATGCTATTTATAGCAATCATATTTTTAGCATTTCTTGTTGCTATTTCTAACACATAACACATATATCAATAAGGAGCCATATCAGCCATAGCACCTATAAGTACCCCAATAGTTTTGAACTATGAAAATTATGGAATTTGTTGATACAGTGAGGCCTGATATGCTACATCAGAGACGTCAACCAATGTGTACCAACACATGGTCAAGGAAGCCACGTGGGCATATCAATGATGATGTGTCCTTTGGTTGGGGGGGATTTAAAGGGACATAACTTTATGATCGTAATTCAGAACAAGGCAAAGTTTATGTCATTAGAATGATATCAACGAGCAAAAGATGATGGTGGTATTGAAATTGTTATTTGAGGTGATGGACAAAAGATAATTTTAGATAACCCTGTATTCATAATATACCTTGAACGTTGGTTCTAGTTTTCCCCCAAACCCTAATATGGCATAAGGAAGTCGGGTGTGTTACATTCTAAATACATGGATGTCATAATTAAATTTTGTAAGGTTGTCACTTGGAGTAGATCAAAGTATTACTCCATCTAGAATATCCATGTTATAGGATTGTTACCATCAAATTTCCTCATATTGATTCGAAATGAAGTAGTTACTTGGTTCTAACTTGAAGCATTGATAATGTGGATCCTAGATTGAAAAATTATGATCATGGTTATGCGATTCAATATTTTTTCTCTCCAATGTGATAAAATAATCCCCATATGTGATTCGGTTTTGACACAAGTGTTCTCCCTATTTTCATGATTTCTTGGACCTCCATATCTTTTTTATGAAGCCTCTCCAAGAGAAGCTTTTCCATATTTTTTAGCAATCCTTGCACTTGTAAAAACTAACTTTCCAACTTGGATACTCAATGTAGGACACATTATATTTCTTCACAACTCATGGATGAACTTTCTAGAGGTTTAAGTGGTGAAGTAACTTTTGAAAAACCTATAGGAGCCATGTGTGTAAATAGAAACTATCTTCTTTTTTTCTATATATCACAAATTTTGAATCGTCGAAAGGAGATCCTTCAATTGAAAATTGTGCCAATTTTAAGTTTTGTCCCTTTCAAAACTCTAATTTGTATACTATCTGGACAAACGACCTTTGTCTTGATATATCTTGAAATTTGAGCCCTTCTAAATTTGAAATTTCAACTTGTAATGTTTTGATATGTCTTCTCTGTAATGCCACATGTCTAACAAAATAACCTAGAATATTCAAATGGCATGCATCCATGTCTGACAAATTTGACTTGGGTTACAAGTCCGAGGAATATATTTTCAACCAATCTAACAATTTGAGAAATTTGAGTGTCACACAACCATGTCAAATTTCCTAGATTCCAACATGTATGTTGTTAGAAATGAATTTCTTGTGCCATACATCTAGTTCATGTACGACACTCTAATTTTGCTATACATAGACACACACTCATGATTAGTGCAATATTGTTCTCATAGTAGGGAGCTCACCTACCCATTATTGTAGAATCCAAGCCATGGTTACTTTACTTGGACTTCTATACTTGACAACTTTGGAATTCACAAATTGTCTTGAATTTAAGAGTAGAGGTATCCATAAACAATGAGGATTAAAATTCATAAACTCATGTCTATAATCCGATATTACTCATATTTGTGGAGGAGGAGGCTTAAAATGTTGAATTGTGATGGCATTATGTAATAAGGGTTTGTGCTTAGGACATGTTTAAAAAATCATGTGAAAAATGTATTTTGTAATTTTTTAAAAGAATTAAAAGCATTAAAAACGATTCTATGATCTACACTGCAAATTCTAGGGTTTCTTCTACATAGTTCTATATGCTCAGTTCCGCAAAAGGGGCCTCTACCTCCTCCTTTATCTAGATTGCTTCGAGAGTTCATAATGATTTTGGATCTACTAGTATTCCCCTTGAATCTCCTCATCTTTAACAATATTTTCATAGAGTAGCTGGGAAAAGTCCTACTTATGGTTTCGCAACAAACCCTTCGTTGGGTGCATCATGGCAAGCTAGAAATTTATGGTGTTGCCTACAAAAAGTGGTGCAAGATCCAAAATACAAGGTTAAATCTAGTAATATTGGAAAATATATCCAATATATGCATGATCATGCTCTAATATGCAAATTTATTGGATTATGGACCTCCAAAAAGGCTTTGTTGGGTGGATCTAAACCAAATAGAACCTAAAGGATCAAATAGAATTGGAGCTAGGGGAAAAAGGTTTCATCACAGTTATTTTCTCCAGCTTGGAAGATAGATCAAGGGTTTTGAAGGAGGGAGACATTTTTTCAACAACGTAAGGCTCTTCATGCAATTTTGGAAGGAGCAGTGTAACTCGAAGAAGGAAGGTTTCCTTATTGCCCTGATGTGGGTTTTTATCTTTTCTCTTCCCAAGGAATATTGGGAGGAGGAAACCCTTGAAGGTATCAACAATGTCATCGAAAACTTTGTCAGAGTATCAAAGGCCACTAAGAGAGGGAGGTACATATTATATGCTTGAATATGTGTTTACATGAACATCTCCCAGCCTCTTCCAGCCTCCATAGATATTTATTATTATGATAATGTTCATAAGTTGTATCTATATTATGAACATGCCCCCTTTAATATGCAGACATTGTCATGAATACATGCATCTTATTAGGAATTGTCAGATGAACACCAAGGAATCATCTAAAGCACACCCTCCTCAGAAACAACAAGATGATTTGCTAAAAGTCCCCCAAAGAATAAGTAGTTTGAGTCTTCAAATCCTGACCAGATCCTTAGATCTGCAAATAGGTTCAAGTCTCTCTCCTCTCCAAAGCAGTCTTTGGAGCAAAACAACATTCAATCAAGAATGCAATCAACAGAAGGAAAATCCCATAACCGTTTATCGAATCCTACAGAGCCCGTGCAAAAGTCTCTTGAAGAGCACTAACAAAATACAACACCACAAGAAATGATTAGCTTCCCTTTGGAAGAAGCTGAAGAAGAAGGCATGCTTGAAGATATGGATCTGGATGACCCACAACTAATTGCCCTTGCAGAAGAATGGCATAGAAAAGTTGTGAAGGGCATGTCAAATCATTAGGCTAAGATTATGTATAATGCTTATCTCAAAACAAGGAAAGAAAACAAGTGGGCTCGAGTTCTTCATAGTCCGAACTTGGGGTTTATATGAAGGATTTCAGGGTGGCCTCTAGGAAAGACAAAGAAGCAAAAAAAAATGAGGTTGCAAGAGAAATAAGACATTGATTCAAGAAGACCATGAACAATTAGTTAACTCAGGAAAATCATGTCAATGTCAGGCATTCCCCCTTTGAAATCTTGAATCTTCAAGGAGTTTCTATGTAGTTATGATTATTAGTAGTCAATTTGTTGTTGTCTATTATTAGTAGACAATTTGTTAGTCTCAAGAATCTCTAAGATTTTAGTTTTTTTTGGAAATTTAAATTATATGTTAACTTTCACTGATTAATAAAAGAATCCTTTACCCTTAAAAAAGAAAGAAATAATAATTAATAATTTTCTTTGGAAAATGAAATCAAGAATCCAAGACCCAAAAATCATTTGAACTAGTGGAATAAATTATTAAATCCCATAAATCAAGTTGTGAAAGTTGAAATTCTAAGATATGATCATTTTACACAATAATGTTATATGATGTGCTAGATATTGAACTTTGCACGAATGATTAGGGTGGATGTAATTATAGCCTTGTAAATCACTTGATAATAATTTGGGGGCTTATTATTGCTATGGCGTGAAGTATTTGTATGCAAAGATTAATGTTGTATTGGGAACTTCCCATGGTGATATGTTAGGATTGATTTTAAAAGAAAAAAGGGTTAGGCAGGGAAGATATTTTAGTAGCGTGGAAAGAAACCCAAACCTCTTGAGAATTGATACAAGATATTGAAGACACTTTAGTTTACATTTGTTGCTTGACGAAGTTGTAAATATTATTATTTGAGAAATTTGAGGTGTGTTATTAGATATATAGTAATGTTATTAAGCGTTTTGAAATATGTAAGACCTCAAACTATTAGTATCTCATTTTCATGAGATAATGAGAGAGGAAGATCAAAGCTTGCCTTTTTATCAATGTGGATCATACTATTTCTTATACTTACATCTTATACTTATAGATATTAAAGTCATATAGGGTATGGAAAGAATATCTATTTTTTTGTGGAAAAGTAGACTTTTTTTTAATATATTAAATTAATGAAAAAACAGTTTCATATTTGAATTTTTTTATATAAAATTTTACAATATTTTTTTTTTTTTGAAATTTTGAAATGTCTCATTGAGTAGAAAATGCTTGAAAAAGTAGGTAAAAATGTAATATTATAACTTTTTCAAATTTTCCTTTTTAGGGAAAATAAATATTTCTACATACCTATTTCATTAACTTGTAAAGTAAAAAAGCATATATCATATCAATTCTAATTAATTTAATCTCTAATAAATCATAATAAATAATTTTTTAAGTTAATAATTTTTTACTCAATTCACAAATATAAATTATTATTTTGAAATGTCCTAATGAGTAGAAAATGCTTGAAAAAGTAGGTAAAAAATGTAATATTATAACTTTTTCAAATAAATAATGAAATTTCTTTTAAAAAAAAGGAAAAGGGAAAATAAATATTTCTACATACCTATTTCATTAACCTGTAAAGTAAAAAGCATATATCATATCAATTCTAATTAATTTAATCCCTAATAAATCATAATAAATAATTTTTTAAGTTAATAATTATTTACTCAATTCACAAATATAAATTATTAAATATAAAATTAATCAAGTCACAAATATCAATGTTATAAAATAAATTTCTATATTTTATAAATTTTAAAATGTATGTTAGTAAAATAAATTTTAAGAATTATTTTTAACAAAATGTAAATTTATTAAAGTTAATGAGAATATATGAATATAAATGTACATAGTGTTGGGTCTAGAGTATGGCTTAAAACTATTTTTGTTTAGCTAAAAACTAGATTTATTTTGGAAGTAAGGAAACAAGTTAAAGACCCAAGACTCATAGACATTTCGGAGGAGCAGATGCCTGCCCCACCGACCACAATCAATGTAATTCCTAGTTGTCTGGTTTCCTTGAAAGAAAGAAAGAAAGAAAATCATTTTAACGTCCACGAGGCTAAAAATAGTCTATGGGACATATTGCTTCTTCATTTGGTTGATGTATTCGGCCCTTTCCCTGTGAAGCCTTACAATAAACACTCCTAGCGTCTCGACAAACCCCTCGCTAAATAGATTATCCCAAGAGCTAGTTGCCAGAATATCTGCATAACTTTCCTTGTTGTCTTTGAAAACCTCACATTCTAAAATGAAGTGCTTTTATGTTTCCACTTTTTCGGAAAAACAAAAAATACACTCTTTCCTTCCACACTTCTTTTGGCATTTTCCAGCGCCCTGTTTCACAATGGAGTTGATAAGAATTAGTCCTTAACTAAGTAATAAGAATGGCTCTCCAAGAAATATTGGTGCTTTTTGTTGATGATTATGAGTGGGATTAAACACTTCAATATAGTATTTTTTCCTTCTCCTTAACTCCTTTTCCCAAGTACGCTTGTGGAACTTATCCATAACAAAAGTTTTTATCTTTTTATTGTAAAGCAACCTTAAGTCATCAACTGTCTTCCATTTGCTTAATTTTTTTAAATACCTTATAACTTACACCATAGCAATTGCTTCCATAAGAACAACCCATGTTTCACTTACAAAATAGCATAAGGATGACGAATGAAAATAACATTGATGAGTGAAAATTTGCCCCCTTAAAATTCACTAACCAAATAGTTATAAATGACATTGATTTCCTTAAATAACTATAATAAATTAGCTTACATTGACAGATAATAACTAATAATAATTGTCCTCATTATTTAACGAGAATTTTGATAAATTGTCCCATTATATAAAAGAAATTAACACCATTAAAACTAGTAATATACCTTTTGTAGCATGATAAGAACGTGATAATTTGAGGGTAAAATTTATTAAGTTTTTTATGACGGCCAATTCACATTGCGCGGTAGGGTTTTCCTATGAAAGTAATTATTTAAACATTAATAAACAACAGGATAAGGTTATGTTAAAAAATTTATTATAATAGTAGGACCTGAGGAAACTAACACAAATGCTTTCATAGCTCAGTTGGTTAGAGCACCCGTTTAGTAAGCGGGAGGTCATGAGTTCAACTCTCATTGAAAGCAAATTTGACAGACATGCGTCTTGGATGCGTAACGTTTTGTCACATTCCTATGGCAATTTAAAATGTTAAAGACTGTTCTTTTCTCCTCGAACTAGGATATTCACCAGAAGGATTCTCCTCGAACTAGGATATTCACCAGAAGGATTCGAACCGTGTTAAGACTGTTCTTTTCTCCTCAAACTAGGATATTCACCAGAAGGATTCGAACCAAATTTGACGGACATGCGTTTTGGATGCGTAACGTTTTGTCACATTCCTATGGCAATTTAAAATGTTAAGACTGTTCTTTTCTTCTCAAACTAGGATATTCACCAGAAGTATTCGAACTTGGCTGTTAAAACACGTAGTTCCTTGATTAACGTGGACGGCAGGATTCGAACCTGCGCGGGCAAAGCCCACATGATTTCTAGTCATGCCCGATAACCACTCCGGCACGTCCACTTATAGACATTTGTAAATTTTTTCTTTTTCATAATTGTAGTTGTGTTGCTTTATCATCTCAGGCAAAGAATAAGTAGTGCGGATTTAAAAATGTCTTTTACTATGTTAGAAAAGGTATTAAAGATCATGATAGATATATTTATCATCGAGTGCGCCTGTAGCTCAGTGGATAGAGCGTCTGTTTCCTAAGCAGAAAGTCGTAGGTTCGACCCCTACCTGGCGCGTTGAACTGGGCTCTCCCTTCTGGTTGGTACTGAACGTTGTCGTAAAAGTCCACTTTCTTTTTCAAAAAGATTAACTGTTTATCTTTAGACTGTTATCAAAGTCACATAGCTGCATATTCTTCAATAAGATGCTATTCTGTTTTTACCACTTTGAAGCATCATGGCCTTGCTTTGAGGCAAGCGGAAGTATGGACGAGCAATGAGGGCAATGGCTCTCTGTAAATGGGAATCGTTGATCGCTTTAACGAGAAGCATGGCGCTCTGGACTTTTCTGTACAATGGCTAGCTTAGTTGTTATCTGAATATTTTGGGTATGCTTTGTTTTTCATGGCTCGTCATTTCCTGCCAGAACTTTGTAGATACCTTTAGCAACCGGTGCAGGGACTGATGGATGCTAAGCGGAAACGGTAAAAAATCAAATAAATTAAAAAGAAATTGTAACGAGGTTACCTTCTGAAATCACAATCCCAAACATCTAGGACCTGGAATATCAACGATCTATGCGTACGAAATAGTATTAGCCCATGCCCATGAATATTAATTGATTTAAAATACTATTATAAATAAAGTTTTTATCACATATTTTATACAACAATTTTTTTTTCAAATATATATTTATATTATTTTTATATTTATAGAGGTTTTATAGTTAAAAATGAGAAAAATATTATAATGATTCTAAAAATAAGAGTAAATGGAGCCTTGAACAAAGGTATGAAATTTTAATCACATGTGGATCTGTGATGGCGAAGATCTTCAACAACAAGGATCTAAGGCGTTGGTGATCTATGGTAATGGAGGGCGTGAGGCGATGATGAAGATATACGATGGAGGGCCTGTGGAGAGAGCGAGCATCTACGACTCCCTCCTCCAAAACAATGTGAATCAGATCTATGTTTGTCTTCAAAGGATGGAGAAAGCTAGGGTTTCGCAACTCTCAAAGGATGGAGAAAGCTAGGGTTTCGCAACTCTCTGCAGATGTGGAGATTATTGACATTGGGATTGCGTCTCTTCCCTAGTTTGCAAATGGACAAATCTGCAACCATTGTATTGAGCCGGATGGATTAGGACGCCATGAGATCTCCCTCTAATTTCTTACAGACATTAGATCTAATTTGGTTACTATCTGCAAAAGAGGGGATTTTTTATCTTCTAATCGATTTATTGTTCTGGGTTAGATATGCACCTGCAGAGTCGTGTCAAAGCTCACTTGTATCTCCCCTCTATTTTGTATGGGTTTGGATATATGCATCTGTGATCGCACTCGCCGAGAGATCTCATCAAATTTCTGAGGTTTTTCTCTCTGCCAAAGCAGTTGGCCGTTTCGCCTAGGCTCCTCCGAAAATGCAGATAGCATGTATAAAGCTAGGTCGATCTATGATAGATCTGTCCATTTTAGATCCAAAGTTTTTTTCTTCCAGGAAAGTTGGATCAAAAACAAATCTATGGCTATTGGAACGCTTCTCTGCGGCTTGACCCTCTTTCGTGAAAGAACACAACACAATATGGCTTATGCCCACAATGCAAACTCTATTGCAGGCTTCCGAGGTGCCATATATCACTGATATCAAACATGTATCTTACGTCCCCCTAGATCAGGAAGAATTGGAAGACCAGAACATTGTCCAAATTTTTTTAACGATCCTTGCTGGCAAATCAACATTAGTTTGGGTACAAACATCTGACAAGGTTTCTCAATTGAAGCAGAATATCATGATCAATCTGGGCTATCCACCGCACCTACAAAACCTGATCTATGGTGGCAGATCTATGCAGGATGATCAGAGTCTTCAAGATTACAACATTCATCCTGCGATCACCATCATCCTAAATCTGAGACTGAGAGGTGGAGCAACGAGATCAAGTAAGTCAAAGGCAACAAGTGGGGTTGTTGGATCTAGTTTACCCAAGGGTACAAAACCAAACAAAGAACATATCAAGGGTGGTATCTCCTAAAAAAACATTCTACAAGGGGAACCAACAGCTACAACAAAGCCATAACATACACCCAACACTCCCAGTCCCTACATAGTGGAACAATTGAATTACATCCCAGAACTGGTCATAGATATTTCAGAAACAAACGATCTCTGCAAAACTTATGAAGCCCAAGCCATCATCTGCAGATTTAACAGTTTCTGGCCAAAACCAATGGATCTTTTCCATTGGATTTTCACAAATTAGACAACAAACTGTGAAATACATCTTTGCTCCAAAGGATTCTTCATCGTAAAGTTTGCATCATCGGAGGATCGAGAAATTGTACTTTAGGAAGGCCCATGGTTTTGGGGATCAACGAGACTTTTCATTACCCCATGGTTCCCAGAATTTGATGCAAACACCATGATTGTATCAAAAATGTCGGTGTGGGTTAGGCTTCATAACCTCCCCCTACACTTTTGGCATGACCAAGTGCTAGAAGGCATTGGGAATATTTTAGGACGATACATAAATACAGACACACAAAGAATGGAGGAACGAATCTATACTTTTGCTCAAATATGTGTAGAAGTGGACCTCAATAAAGGCATGTCGGATCGCATACAATTGACACACAACAAGCAAAAGTGGACTTAGTTCCTAGATTTTGAAAACACAACCTTCAAATGCCGAATATGCTGACAAACAGGACATCTACAAAACACATGCCCTAAAGCCAAGAAGAATCACGCAGGAAGAAGAAACCAGGAAAGCAACCCAAAGGATGGCAATTTCCCCCAAATGAACTAGATGAGGAAGAGGACGAAGCAGAAAAAGCTCCCATTCCCAATGTGGAAAATCAGAAATCGCAAGAAAAAGAAGGAAAGGGGGAAGTATCACAAGAACCAACTGATTTACAGGTCACTACGACACAGCTAGCAAGGATACCAAAAGCAAAGGATTCTAGCGGATACAAACGTCATCATGCATCAGACAATTCTAATTCAGATAAGGAAATTTCAAGAATAGAAGAAGGAAATCAGCTAGCCATCGTCTCCTCCTTGCCATCTCAAGGAGAATGGCGAAAGGTTGAAAAAAAGAAATGGAGAAAAGTTTAACCTTTCTCTCTTCATCTGTTTAGTTGATTATTTTGTATGAACTTATGATCATCAGTCTTTGACTAGATGATGGAATGCTTTCAAGCATCTACAACATGTAATTTTGTTTTCATTAATAAAATTACGTTTTTTCCTTGGAAAAAAAGAAGAGTTAAATCAAATAATAATAATAAAACATAATATCAAGTTAATTAAAAAATAATTGTTATTCATATTAATAACCATATTTGAAAACAAATATTTTTTTTAAATAGATTTTGTATTAGGTTTAAATGGAAAAATACATCATTGATATGTCATGATAGACTAAAAATCAACAAAACAGGAATTTGGCCTCATGTCATTACAGAATTTGGCCAATAGCCATGTAGACATAGTAACATTAACAATAACAAAAGCTAGACATAACAAAAAGCTACTAAAGACCATTGACTAATGAAAAAGACCAAAAGATGATCTTATGAGTTCGACAAAGTCATGTGAGTTGGGTCTCAGGCACTAGTGCATGGACTAAGAGACTTAGAGCCACATTGGAGATGACTCTCCAAGTGCACAATGCAGGTATCCAATCTCTCTAGGTGATATCATTGTTGATGTTGAATCCTCTGAATATCATTCAAGAATGAGATGATATCATTCATGTCTTCTCACTTATACTTCAGAACATGGCCAAGCAGAGTCTTTGGATGCCAATTTAGAGTGACAAAGTGCAGGTATCAGTTCCTTCGCCCCCTGGTGTGACTAGGGTCAGGTAACCAAGGGAAGACCTATACAATTAATTATGTGTATGAGAACACTCAATGGTCCTAAGCCACTTTCTCCTCCAACTAATTAATTTATTCTCTGGTACCGAGAGGGTTGTTTAATGGTGGTGTGTTGTGATTGTTTGAGCCTAAGACTGGACTCGCAGCCAACCAGGCTGCCCATAATCCCCTTGTCATGCAGGCCTTCTCATGCATCTCATTCTCTATTTAGGTATGATGAGAAGTCTCAATGTTACCTTGCAAGACCCTATGAGCCACGACCTTGTCTCCAATAGAGGTCCACCACACAACTCAACAATGAAACCTTATCGGCGACACACACGTGACAACAATTACAAACACCTGAATTGACAAAGTGAACAAAATACTGGAACACTAATTGAGCCTCTCATGGTTACAATGCATGTCCAAACAGAGATAGAGTGGAGGTGACTTGCTCAATTCGAAGCAAGACAATAGTTAGATGTTACATCCAAACTGAAGGCCCCACGCTAGAATAAACAACAAAATACTTATGCAAGCCCTTGTTAAAGATAGGCACTCAGAGCTTGGAGCCCCAAACAGAGACCTCCCCTCATTAAACCATAGTAGCAAAACAAAAATGCAGAGGATTAGAATGTTTACCAGACCGAGGAAGCACTGACACTCAAACTTTGGTTGAAGATGAATCTAAAAGAGGTGGTAGGAATCAATTGCATAGACCTCTTCAACATATTGGAAACCTCACAAAGGTTACCTCCGTTGGAACCTCAACACCCCCTAAATGAAAATCCCCCGTGCAACTTTGTTCACAACATGCCACACAATAACCACCCCTTTATGTAGTGGAATGCAACTAGATAAAACTATAAATTCATCCTTGCACCCTTTGCAAAACAACAATGCTTCAAAAATATAATTAATAAACATGTAAGACTTAATAAATTTAATTGATAAACATATATTTAAAAATAAAAATATTTCTATATATAAATGTGAAATATAAAATGTAAATAGGATTTATAAATTAAGATATATTTTACCATATAAATTAAAATAATGATTCATATTCATAACCATTATATTTTACAGCCTCATATTTAAATTTAATTAATAAACATATAAAAACTTAATACTTATAATAAACTTTTTAAAAGAAAAATAAGATTATTTTTGCATAGAGATATCTAACATTTATATAAATATAAATAATATTATTAAGAACTAGCATAGATCCATCTTAATGTTGGATTTACCAAGCACTGGGAGGAATCAAATCTCTCAAGTTGCAAATCTTTCTTTAAGTTTTGCATTCAAAAAGAGATTTCAATTTTAAGAGATTTGATCCCTCTCAACCCTTGGTAGATTAAGAGGTTAGATGTATCTATATTGATTTTAATCCAATAAAAGTTCTTTAGAATTTATTTGGGAGGCCAAGTTTCGCATTTTCCATGAAAATCTTAAGTTAAAATACACGTTGTTTTGAAACTTTTTCCAAAATTAAGTAATATTAGAAACAAATCTAACACTGAGATTGACATTAAATATTTTCTTTCCAACTTGGCATATGAAGCAAATGATCTTAACCACATAAGTTCATTGGATGCACCATCTAACATATATTTATAGTCTTCTAGCATCATCCATTTTAGTCTTTTTAGATCCACTTCTTTCTCAATTCAACATCTTTCAAATTCTTGTCCAAGCCAATGAGTTCTACATATGACATATTTTTCATTCAATTCTCTAAATGTACTTCGATTTCTTATCAAATTACAACAATATGAGACAAAGATGGATGAAACTACAACATGTTGAGGTAGATGTAGAGAGCAAATACCTGGAATTAAAACTTCAACATTACTAGAAACAAATCTAGCATTAAGATTGACATTAAATGTTTTCTTTCCAACTTGTAATATGAAACAAATTATCTTCACCACTTAAGTTCATTGGATACGCCACTTAACATATATCTACCTTCTTCTAACATCATCTGTTTTAATCTCTCTCAATCCACTTCTTTCTCAATTCAATATCTTCTTTCAAATTATGGTGCAATGACATATTTTTCATTCAATTCTTTAAATGTTTTTCAATTCCTAATCAAATTACGACAAAATAAGACAAAGATAAATAAAATTACAACATGATAAGTAGGTAAAAAAACAAATACCTAAAATTAAAGTTTCAACATTACTTTGAAAAAAAAATACTTAAGATTAAAACTTCAACTTTACTCTGAATGAACCCTGCTTCGTCACACTTATATCATGCCTAAAAAAAATCCATAAATTAAATAATTTGAATTTAAAAATTATCTCAAGTTGCTTTCATCTTTGCATCTTCAAACAATCATCTATCTAAATTAGAATGGATCTCACCCATATTATATCATAAATGAGCATGTCCACTTTCTTTTTTCCTCCATCATAAATGAGCATGTCCACTTTCTTTTTTCCTCCATCTATTTCAAATTAGAATGGATCTCACCCCTGTTATATCATAAATAAGCATGTCCACTTTCTTTTTTCCTCCCTTTATTTTAAAATATATAGCAACTCAACAAGTTCTCTTGAATTTTTTCCCTCTCCCTACTTTATTAGACATTTTTGTCTTGGCTCAATTCAATTTTATATGTAAAGTGTATGGGCCTTTCTCTATCTATTGTTCTTTTTATTAATTGGCTTTAGTTACACTACGAAGAACATTCTTACCATTTAGCGTATCATTTTCCAGGAGACCCCAACAGAGAAATTCATAGCTTATGAAAGCGAAGCCACTAAAATAAGAGTTCAGAAGAATTGGAGTTACGTATTTTCGGTCAAGTGACGTGGGTTTTTTACCTCAATAAACAAACCGAGTGCAAATTATACCTTCCTTCCGTGCAATACTACTTGAAGGTCTGTTTCCATTGATCCCCATTACACGGATACATCGCTCAAGGATGCCTTGCCTATGAATAAGTTGTAATTTAAGTATCCGAGGGTAGTATGACACACAATCCTTACTATGGGTACGGATATATTGTAGAAGTGAAATGACACACAATCCTTACTATGGGTACAGATTGCAGTGGTCAAAGTCTGCATGGATCGAAGTGGCAAATTGATAATGTGTTGCATAGTTACAACATAACTACATACTACATGGAATCACATGCTTGATTGTGCTAACATACCTTGCTACATTGATCATCCTTGCATAGTGCAATAAAACAATAACCTTCTTTATGCAAAATTTTGGCATTGAATTCAACATCCATTTGGAAACAAGGTTGGCTATCTTCTGATGTGACAACCCTTTTTGATAGAAACTCCCTCTCGTAAATATTTATGAATGATAACCTTGTAATGAAATTGTGAAATGAAATGGATTAGCTGAGAATTGGGACACAAGTTCAAAGTTGTGGAGGAGGAGGTTGGTTGGGAAATTCGGAAAATTGCTTATTAATGGCAACCAAGGCCTGGTTGGTAAGAATTAAATGCAGTTGATAATTAATTTGAGGAAGAGTATGGGCTTCCTCAATGGAGGACGAGCCCATATTCCTTTGCTCTGTCTCATGGACTGTGTGCACAAGTCAGTCGAGCAAGGACCAACAACGATTGACAGGGGACGACAGAGAGCACCAATGCACCGACAATATTGGAAAGGGAACACACAAGAGAAGGTTGAGGAGAAGCACATTTTCCCATGGATGGAAAAAAGAGTAATGACAGTGCATAAGCACAACAGAAGAAGTAGGGAAAAATAAATAAAAAAGCTTCACAGATCGGGAATAAGTTGTGGGTGTGCTCAATGAGTGTGTAGGTCATTATTCAAGTGAAGGATTAGAGCCCTCTAGATTCCCAATTTTGGGTGGAGGCTTTGAATCCTTTGAACTCATGGTTTGCAAAGGTTCCCTCTGTGTTTTACCATTTGACTACAGGTTTGCAGTTAAGAAAGTGCACTATGGACTTTTAGTTCTGAGTGAAGGCACAAGGGAAGTATTGCTTGGATAAAAGGGTGGAGACAGTGTGGTCTGAACTCCTTGTATCATCTTTTTGTTTGGCTCATTTTCCCGTGAACACACCTCCTCAAGCTCTGAAGCTGGCTCAGGGGTGATTGCTTGCAAGAATGCAAGAAATCTTGCAGTGCAGTCATTATAAGTTTGGGTGGAGAGTGAGAGGCTCAATCTTCGCTGTTGGTATTTCATACTGCAAGATAAGTTGTCGCTTATGCTGTTGAATGTGTGAATACAATGTGAATACAATCCAATTATCATTTGGGGCGAAGATTTCTATCACTTTCAGGAAGAGGGCACGAACGACGGAGGAGTTGCAGGCAGGAAAACCGCGTCGCCAGAGTTTGAAGAGATTCAGGGCCTGCTACTAATGGAGACATGCAGGGGAGGGAGCTCCCCTCCCTCCTACAAAACTGTTGTTGCTAATAAAGGTAAGTCCCCTCTGGGCAAAGTCAGAGATTTGGAGGAAGAGGAACAAAGTAATAATGAAAAGGAAACATAGGGGGGCAGACCCAAGGAAAATGTCAGCACTAAAGACAAAGAAGAAGAAGACAAAAGTCAGGGTATTAAGAACAATAAACAAAAAGGACCATGCAGACCCAAAATGGAGGTCACTCCCAGAGTGGTGTTAAATGATCCTGCACTTCAGGCACACAGAGAATATATGGGGACCTATGCTATAATCTGCAAGTTTATGGGAATATGGCCCACAAAAAAGGCTTTATAGTTATGGATCAAGTATCACTGGAAACCCAAAGGAAGTATAGATCTGCATCTAGGGTCCAAGGGATTTTTCACAGTGGTGTTCACAAACATCGAAGACAAAGATAGAATATTCGAAGGAGGACCCTACTTTTATGTAGCAGCTGGCCTCTATATGCAGCCTTGGAAGATGAACTTTGTGCCAAAGCGGGAGACTTTCACTTCGATACCAGTCTGGGTAAGACTTTATTCTCTTCCTCTTGATTATTGGCAAACTGAATCACTTGCTGCCATAGGTAACAAACTAGGACGTTTTGTCAAAGCTTCGGAAGCCACAAGAAGAGGCAAATACACTTCCTATGCAAGGATCTGTGTGGAAATGGATCTATCAGGAGCTCTTCCGGATGAAGTCATCCTGGAAGTTTTTGATGAGGAATGGGTTCAAACAGTAGACTACGAACATATCCCTTTCAGATGTCGTAAATGCCATGAACATGGACATTTTTTCAGAGATTGCCCTCTTAGTCAAGCAGAAAACAAAAGCAAAACTAAGGAAATGAAGGATCCAAATAGCTTCCAAAAAGTTATAAGCAGAGAAAAAGGCGGCAAAAAAGGATCAAGGAAACCACGTAATGAGGGGAAAAAGGTTAGCGAAAATAGGTATCATGTACTGGAGGAAAATGCAGAAATGGAAAATGGAGACCAATCTATGGAGGATGGCCCTAAGGGAATGGAAACAGAAATGAAAGAAGACTGCAACCCATCACAAGAGACGGATAATAAGAAAGAAAACATACTGAGTGAAACAGAACCAAAGATGGATCAGGAAATGACCCAAAGCGAAACAGATCTGGAAGATCATGAGCTTCAGGAAATTCTAGATAAGGAGCATCTAGATCTGGAAGGGTTCTTGAGGTAGGGGTCCATGGGAGGGATAGATTCACTACCCCAAGAAGACTGCAACAAAATTCAGTAGCTATTCTTATGGAAAACTCAGGATAAAGATTTAGTAAATGGAAAAATCAGTGAAAAGCAGGAACACAGAGGAGTTAAGGTAATGAAAACGATTCCAGGGTTAGCAACAAGAAATGCAGGAAAAAAGAGAGGTAGGAAAAAGCAGAAGGACCTCTTGATGGAGTGTGGAAAGTTAATGATAGACTCAGGTAAGATGAAAGACCTAACTAGTTATTCTTTTACAAATCTTTAAATATGAAGCTCACATCATGGAATATTAGAGGTCTAGGTAGTAAAAGAAAACAAAGAATGCTCAGTCATAGAATGAAACTGGAAATGCCAGATGTTATCTTCATCCAAGAAACTAAATGTTCCATCCAGAAAATAAAACAACTCCATAGCAAATGGCTTAATAGATTTGATTTCCTAGAGGTTAAAGCTGAAAACACAGCTGGGGGCATTCTAACTCTGTGGAATCCAAAGAAAATCAGTATAACAGATGCAAAAGCATCTAGAAACTATTTATCAATGGTCCTTCAACCAGTGGGGGAGCCAAAAACCTTCCTGGTCACAAATGTGTATGGTCCTCAAAGAATAGATGACAAACTTAAATTATTAGACTCCCTTATTGATCTCAGACATAGACAGGCTGGGATTCCTTGGATCATGGGAGGGGACTTTAATATGATAAAATCGCTCTCGGAAAAAAAGGGAGGTACCAGAGCGCTCAACAAAGACTCCTTAGCGTTTCAGACTTTCACAGAGGAGATGAAACTGGTGGATGCAGCCCTAAACAATGGATTTTTTACTTGGAACAACAAAAGAGGAGGTAAGGCACAGGTAGCCTCTAAGTTGGACAGGTTCATGATTTCAGAGGAGCTATTGCTTACTGATAAAGAAATAACAACAATGGTCCTTCCCTTTGGAGGCTCCGACCACTGGCCGATTCAAATGGAAATCAAGGGTTTAATCTCTCCCAGGAATAGGCCCTTCAGATTCGAGAACATTTGGCTCTCTCACCCAGATTTCATCAGCAATATTGAAAAGTGGTGGTCAGAGGATTTGCAATTCTAGGGCACAAAAATGTACCTCCTTCATAAAAGACTTAAGCATGTCAAGTTAAAACTAAAAGAGTGGAACAAAAAGGAGTTTGGTAATATTTTTGAGAACAAAAGATCATTGGAAATCAAATTACAAGAACTCAACTAGGCCCTAATCAAAGATGGCTTTGACAAAATCAAAAGTGATAAGGCTGATAAACATCACCAAGAATGGGATAATTTATGCAAACAAGAGGAAACATTATGGAGGAAAAATTCTAGAGTGTTATGGCTCAAGGAAGGAGAGCGGAATACAAAATTCTTTCACAGATCCACGATGGCCAACAGAGCACACAATAGAATCTCAACGATAAAGGATGAGAATGGACAGCTACAGAATACCCATAAAAGTATTGAAGCCGTGCTTGTCCAGTATTTCCGAGATATCACCCGAGAAAATAATCCAGATAGAGAACATTCCATCAAAGAAATCACAAGGCATATTCCTAAGTTAGTGTCTAGAGAGGATAATTTTAATCTCAACAGGCCTGTTACCGGTGAAGAAGTTAGTGAGGTTCTTAAAGACATGAAAAACTGCAAAGCACCAGGTCCGGATGGTTTCAATGTGGATTTCTTTAAAGCTTGTTGGCACATTGTTAAACAGGACATTCTGGATGTGGTGGAGGACTCCAGATCCAGTAAAACGATCCTGAAAGCCCTCAATACTTCCTTCATCTCCCTGATCCCCAAACAGGAATTGGCCCAAACTGCAGACAAATACAGACCCATTGCTTTATGCAATGTGGTATACAAGATAATCTCTAAGGTAGTGGCAAACAGACTTAAACCTCTCCTTCCTTCTTTAGTTTCAGAGGAACAATCAAGGTATGTGGAGGGCAGACAAATCTTAAATAATATCATTCAAGCCCATGAGGTGGTCCATACGCTTAACAGCAAAAAACAGGCGGGGATGATAATGCAATTAGATATAGCAAAAGCCTATGACAAGGTCAATTGGAGCTACATCAAAAAGGTTCTCACGGCCTTTGGGTTCGACCATAACTGGATACGTTGGGTCATGGCTCTGGTGACCTCTTCCAGTTTTTCAATTTTGGTGAATGGTTCCCCCTCAGAGATTTTCGTTCCTTCTAGAGGCCTCAGGCAGGGGGACCCACTCTCTCCCTTTCTCTTCATTCTCATGATGGAGGGACTGGGCAGATCTATTAAGCATGCTAAAGAAACGGCAAAATCAAAGGTCTGCAATTATCGGAAAATGGTCAAGCTCTGACTCACCAACAATTTGTTGATGATACCATGCTGCAAGGGCTCCCCACAGTCAAAGAAGCTTCAACCTATAATCTAATCCTGAAGGAATTTGCTCTGGCCACAGGTATGGAAGTCAATCTTTCCAAGTCAATTTTTTTTTTCTTAAATACTAATATTGCTATTCAAAAAAACATTTCGAGAATTCTGGGCTTCCAAAGGGACTCCCTCCCCACAAAGTATCTGGGAATTCCTCTCACAGACAGACCAATGCACAAAAGTATCTGGGAACAGACGATTAATAAATTGCAAGACAAAGTCAAAAATTGGACTTTCCGGGTCATGAATCTGGCAAGCAGGTTGGTTTTAACAAAGGCGGTTCTACAATCAATCCTGGTTTTCATGTTATTGGCCCTCCCAGCTCCCAAAGGCGTTTTAGAGAAATTCAGAAATATTCAAAGATATTTCCTCCGGGGTAAAGAAGAAACTAAGAAGAAATGGGCCCTGGTCTCTTGGGACAAAATCTGTAAACCCAAGGGACAAGGAGGGCTAGGCTTGGATGATCAGGAGATTCTCAATAAAACTCTAGGAGCCAAGCTTTGGTGGCGCTGGGTTCAAGAGCCACAAGCTCAGTGGGCAAGAATCTGGAAAGAAAAATATGCAAGCTCTTGGCACACTAAGGATCTAATAAGAATGTCTGGCAATGTGAAAGGGTCTCACATCTGGAATAGAGCCTGGGACAACAGAAGCCTTGTTCAAAATAACAGCTTCTGGGAAATCAGAGCTGGTGATCTGGCACTCTTTTGGGAAGATAAGTGGCAGCAAGAACCAATTCTGCTAACAGAGGATTTTGTAAGTCTCAAGCAGGAAACAGACAATCAAGGGTTAAATAAAGTCAAGGATTTCTGGGATCAAGCTCAGACCTCAGGAAAATGGAGAAGCTGGAGTAAACTTAACTATGGAGATGATAGCCCCATGAAAATTAATGCAGAAGCTCTTGGAAGCTTACTTAAACAAAGAATGATTTTAGCTACAGAGGGGCAGGATCAATTAAGATGGGGCAATAACAATAAAGGTAACTTTGATCTTAAGGAAGCCAAAAGCATTCTTCTTGGGCTAGATTACAGGGCTCCAGACAAGACTTGGCAGCGCCTCTGGAAGCACCAAGGCTGGATGAAAATCAAGATTTTTATGTGGTTGGTTCATCATAAAAAATTTTTAACTTGGGACAACATATGGAAAAGGGGAGTCATGGGGCCCTCCAGATGTTAGTTTTGTGAAGAGAAGGAGGAAAATATGGAGCACATTCTCAACAGCTGCCCTTATACTACCTGGTTATGGGATTCCTTCTCTTCCATTTTCCAGTAGTCAGACAGGGACAATAGTAGTATCACTAACACCCTGAACAATTGGAGAGTTAACTTTTCAGAGAATGAGTTCATTAATCTGGCCTGGACTTTTACACCAAGCTTCATAATCTGGAATATTTGGAAGGAAAGGAATAAAAGGATTTTCAAAAGTGAAAAGTCCACCCCACAGGGTCTTTTCAATCTTATCATGAAACAACTTCAGGAGACTGTTAGTACCACGGTTAAAAATCTTCCCAATAAGCCTCTGTCGGTGTCTGAGCTGAAAATTCTCAGACATTTGGGAATGAAAGGGATTATTCCTCAAGGTCTAAGCAGAAAGGACACAGACACGGATATAGGGATGGAGTTCTGGCAACCTCCACCGAAAGGTTATCTGAAATACAACATTGATGGGGCTTCAAAAGGCAACCCAAGAACAACTAGTTTTGGAGGAGTTTTAAGAGATGCAGAGGGAAAAATCATTTTTATCTTCCATTTTCATCTTGGCAGAGCCACTAATAATATGGCATAATTAATGGTGCTGGAACAATGCTTGGAGTTTCTGATCCAACACCATTTCTCTAATGTCATTGTTGAAGCGGACTCGGAGATTACTATTAACTCTGTGAAAAGAATTAATCTTGGTACTCGGTCGGAGAAAGTTTCTAATCACTGGAAACTACTCCTGGTTTACCAAAGAATCCAAGTTCATCTCCAAGAGCTGTGAATGGTGAGTTTCAACCATGTTCGACGTTCGGCCAATAAACTAGCAGACCTTCTTGCCAACCAAGGGGTGAACAATGCTGAAAGCAGGATAACATACAAATGGTGGGAAATTCCTCCAAACTGTTTAAAGGTTCTCTGCGAGGAGCAAGCTACAGAGGACAAGGAAATATTTGGTTATCGGTCCCGGATAACAGGCATAAATTAATTTTTCTGGCAAGCTGTTTCTCATCCTTTTGAAATGCAATTGACAGAAATATAAGCAGGGGTTCATCTCCTACTCTACTAGAATTAGGTGAAGGGAAGTATCAGGGTTTCGGAGGAAATTTCAATTGGTCAATTCTCAAAGAAGCACAGTCTTGGGGACAGGTACAGTGTACAGAACAATCGGAACCACGCTTGGGTTATTTCCCCTATTCCCACCTTTATTTCCGAAAACCACACTTGGGCCGGATGTCCAGTGATCGCAAGTCCCATAAGCGGTGAGTGGTTTTCGTGCTATGGCAGCGATCCCATAGAATAGGTGACACGTGGGCAAGGGATGGTATTAAATACCGCTGCTGATCGCACACTATTCTTCAGACAGGTTGGGGTGTGTGATATGATCCCTGGCCGTTGGATCCAACAGCCAGGATCAACGGTTGAGAATGTGGATGTAGTTTGGTGGGTCTGATGGTTGAGCCTCGTCATACCTTTTTGACGCGTCCTCTCGCCTGTTTTGTGGGTCCGGTGGATGCGTACGGGGTGTGATTTTCTCGCAGCGGAGTCAGTGTTGAGTAATATTGGCGGGCAGCAAATTTCTCTTTATGGGAAGCACCAATCCTTTACCTTCCATAGTTACACGGGTGATGTGTTAAGTGAATTTGTATTCTTTTTGAATGGCACATTTGTTTTGCTCTGTGTCCGAGTATTTTTTTTGAGTTTGCCGGTTTACGTAATGTATTTCTTTTGAGTGTTTCGAGGTTTGTTTGTAGGGTTCGAGGCTTGTACCTCTCGCCCATTATCAGTTACTGTAGGCTTTTATCCTTGGTCTATAACTCACCAAGGATTGTTGTATTCTATGTATTTTTAATCACTGTTTAATGAAATAGAAGGTCCGTCTCTTGCTTTAGCAAGACAATCCAATTATCATTTGTTATGGATTAAAATACAAGTGTGATCATTAAGAATGTTTGTTCCTATATGTGAAAAAATGGAGTGTGTTTGTTATGGCTTTGTCTTAAATATGACATGTATTCTTGAATGGCTTGTATTCTTGAGAGGCGGTATTCCTGAGTGGTCTTATTTTATGAATGGTATTGTACAGTGGCTAATTGTAATATAAATAAGGACCTTAACTAACGTATAAAATTATGTGTATTTCTATATACATATATATTCAAGCTTGAACTTAGAGGTTCGAGAATGTGGCAGTGAATAACTTCCTATCGAAAGAGGCCACAACAATGAGCAAAGGCCTTGCTTAGGGAGGCCACGAAGTTGAGAATATGAGTGTCGAGGAGAAGGTCGAGAGTTTAATCTAAATACGTCAAATCTTAGGAAAGGAAGCTTAGTTATATATACATATATGATTATATATATATACATATGTGTTGGGTTTGGTGTTTGTTTAAGCTTAGGAGGGATAGGTCATTTGGTCACATTGAGAAAGGCCGTGATATATATAGAAGATCGGGAGGGATTGCAACTATGGCATGGATAGCAAGAGTCATGAAGGTGTATTTATACGCATATGTCATCATCTAATGGTAAAGCCCTGTATGGCACCACTAAAAAACATTGCCTTAGTATCGCAATTCCGAGGGAAGGGAGCGGGTCGGTGCAAGAGACGTCAGTCTAACATCACCTTGGGACCTTGAAAGGATTTGACAGGTGGAACATAACATGGGGAGTGAGATTAATAGAGATTGAGACAGGGATTTTTCCTAGCAAATGGAAATTTTTTTCCCGTCATGGACCTTGGAGGTCTCAGACCGCGAGGAAGTTGGACTGACCGACGAGGTTGCCGAGTAGAGGTTAATGGGGTTGGGGGACGAGAAATCCCTCTGTCGCAATGGGTGAAAATTTCCATTCCACCCTAGGGGTTGGTTGAAACTAGTAGTCCAAGGAAATGCAATGAGGGTCGAATTTCAGTATAACAGGGAATGGTCACATAAAAAGGATGGGGTCCAATCCCATGGGGCCCGAGGAGGGTACGACAAGGGAGGATGCCACATGGGCAAGTAAAGGAATAGCAAGGTGTAATGACGTGGATGGATGCTATGTGGTGGTACCTTGTTAATGTGGCCAATGGTTATGGGCTCAACCTTAAATGGCCTTAACTCTTAATCCAGAAGTCATATTTCGATAAAATTTATATCGCTGAAAATTTATTGACGAGCTGAATGTAATGTTGGTGTCTAATCTAAGTTTTAATCAATTTGAAAAATAGGAAATTTTAATACCCCATTTCTATGACAATATTATGGAGGTCAAGTCAATGATAGTAACATCTTCCTCTGCCCTTAGGATGGTTTATGGGGTGGGTGGCGGTGTTACAGGATGGCGTCGAAGCATAAGGTTCAACATTGGACCTTGGGAGATGAACTAGGGATCTAGCACAATGTCATAATATGTTAAGGCCTATTGTAGAGCATAATGTCTGAACATTAGTTTTGTTATGTATTGTTATGTGATGTTTATAACGTTTAAAACTATGGATCGCATGTTGATTGTAGTAGAGATTTACTAATTTAAGACATTTTGACGAGTGTACTAACTTGCAGACTTGATGTTCTAGATGTTCTCATAACCAAGTATCATGGCAGGATCTCCAAATTTATGGAAAATGTACTTATTGATATTATGATGTACTAACAACTATATTTGTGTTGGAAACACATAAGAAGACACTAAGGAAATAACAAAAGAGAAAAAATGAGGAGGAGCAGCATAATGGTGCAACATAGCACTGACAAGTCACAACATGGACCTAAGGAAGAATCAGTTGAGGAGAGATGAGAGGAAGGGTCTCTTGACTGGATGGATACATTGAGGAGTATAAGGGTTGAATTCAGGAGATGCAAGGATGACAATGAAAGGCTTATCAAAGCTCAGGAAAAGAAAGTTGAAGTAAATGTATTCATACTACGAAGCCTACCATATTTGTAAAGACAAAAGCAACATGATCTAGAAGCTAGTTACAAGTTCAAGTAGATTTTTTTAGGACGAGGGAGACAAGAATTCAAGACTGGTGGTGTGAAAGGTATCAGGTCCAAGAAGAGGCATAGGTTGTCAAGTGAGGATATAGTGAAGGGAGGTGCTCCATTGAGTACTCCATAAAGGAGGACAAGCATCCATGAGCAACAATCTGGTACTACTACTAGAAGGCACGATCATGTGGAGAAGGAGAGAAAAGGACCACACGCCAGAAGAACTTAAGAAGTCCAAGCCTCCTACATTTAATGGTGAAGTAAAGAAAGTAGAATATGCCAAGGTATGGTTGCTTGGGATGAATACATTTTTCAAAGTTCACAATTACTCTAAAATATGAAAGCAAAGGTGGACACTTTTATCCTTAATCGTAAGGATGAAATTTGATGGTAGGATTTAAATAATGTGAAGGGCATCAAGGAGGAAGAATTTTCTTGGGTGGAATTGAAAAGTATTTTAGAAGAAAGTATCCATCTGAGAGGTATTATGATAGCAAGTCCAAGGAGTCCTATGAACTCAAGTTGGGATAGATGTTAGACGAAGAATACACCACAAATTTTTTGGAACTATTGAGGTATATTCCCTACCTCAAGGACAAAAAGGAAAAATTTCAAAGGCATGTCAGTGGGTTTCCACATACATTCAAGGACCAAATTGAGTTTTATGAACCCCAGACTCTCGATGACACAATTAGGAAGTTAAAATATTGTTATGAATAGCCTAAGCATAGGCTAGAGTATAGGGCCGAGTGGAAGTCAAAGAGTAGCCTCAAATTTAAAGAAAAATGGCCCAAGAAATTGAAACAACAATCTATGGGAAAAGGAATGAGCACAACCATGATTAATCAGAAGGAACCCCAGTAGAGGTTCAATGCTAGAAATAAGGGTCAATTTACCCATACTGGGGAAGAAGAAAATAAGGGATATGGGAGAGAACCTCTACAGTGCTAGAATTGTGGGGAAAATCACCAAAAAAGGGATTGCCCATAGCAAAAGCAGGATGGGTCGAGAGTGTATAGTGCCCATGAAGCCAAAACGGTTCAGGATGTGGCTCAAAACATGCCCATAATTTATGAGGTCGTGGACAATAGACAAGCTGACCGCCATTCATCTATCGTTGAGATGGAAGGTATGATTTTCCATCAAAACATTTCTATTTTAATTGATCCAGTGTCGAATTTTAGTTATATCAACCTAGAAATTATTGAAAATTGTTCCTTGACCAAGGAAGCACACCATCAATCGTGGTTGGCTCAGTTAACCACAAGGACTAAAAGGAGAGTCGAGGATATAGTGAAGTTGTGCCCCCTTTGTGCTGAGTAGCATGCCAACATTGACCAATTTTAATGTATTGTCATTAGAAGCCTATGATACCCTTATTGGAATGGATTGGTTGGCCCTTCACATGACTAAGGTTGTTTTTTTAAAAAATATATTGAGTGCCTTAGCAAAGGTAGTGAAATAGTGGTGTTGCAGGGAAAGCAAAATCCTATATTAGTTAAAATAATCACAACAATGTAGGTCAAAAGGAGTTTCTTGAAGGGATGTGATTTGTTTTTTTTTCATGTAACCAACAATGCTAAGAGAAACAACACCGAGGTTTATCGTAACATCCTATTTTAAAATATTTAGAGGATGTTTTTCCTGAGGAAATCCTACGATTTACACTGCATAAGGAAGTGGATTTTTCAATTGAATTAATGCACGGGACAACACCAACATCTAAAGACCCATATTAATAGAGCTAATAGAGCTAAGAATTATGGAATTAATAGAGATAAAGCTACAACTCAAGGAAATGTTTCACAAAGGACACATTAGGCCAAGTGTGTCGCCTTAGGGAGCACTGATCTTGTTTGTGAAGAAAAATTAAGGAACGCTCAAGTTGTGCATAAACTACATATAACATAATAAAGCCACCATAAATAATCAATACCCCTTGTCGTGTATTGACGATTGGTTTGATCAACTATAGGGAGCAACAATCTTTTCAAAGATTGATTTGAGGTCTGGGTATCCCCAACTGCACATTAAGGAGGAGGATATTTATAAAATTGCATTTAGGACCAAGTATGGTCATTATGAATTTGTGGTTGTGCCCTTTGAGATTATTAATGCACCTGCAACCTTCATGTGTCTCATGAACAATGTGATTAGTCCTTGTTTGGACAAATTTGTGTTAGTTTTTGTCGATGATATATTGGTGTATTTGAAGAGAGGAGCATGAAAAGCATCTGGCTACATTGCTACAACTATTAAGGGAACACAAACTTTATGCAAAACTCAGCGAAAGTAAGTTCGTTTAGCCTCAAATCCAATACTTGGGACACATAGTCTCTGTTAGGATATTCCGACACATAGGAAATAGTTAAGTACAACTTGGTCTAGTATAGAGTTAGGTAATATGTGTTTCTTTACCTTGTACATTTTGTAACTTACAATCTGACGGTCACGATATGTAGTGATCCGACGGTTCATTCTCTCCTCGGTATTACCGACACTTGATCCATGGCTTGACACCCGATTGGTCCATGATTTCTATTTAAAGCGCATGGAGGGTCATTTGTAGGGTAATCCGTCTATGAAAGAAGCTCATGTAAATTTTCATTCTTTTATTAATAAATTCCCTGAAGTGGCCGCGTTGGCTCAGGCCGTGGACTGTTTCCCTCTTTGAGGGTTTTAACCACGTCAAAAATACTGGTGTATTGATCTGCGATCTGGTTGTGAGCGGTGTCCTTTGGTGTTCTGTCTGAGGAACTTACCCTGTAAATTCCTACATGGTATCAGAGCTATTTGAGGGTCGCGTCCGTTGGTGATCCAAATCTGAAGCCGGTAGAACTGCATCCGACTGCTGTTTCCTAGATCTACTGTTTCTGACTGCTTTCGGGCTGAGAGGACTGCTCTGTTGTGTTGGGAGCATCTATTCCAGTGAGGAACCCCTTTCGTTTCACGCGAAAAGGTTTATGGTAGCCCTAGCTGCGTCATTTTTAAGATCTGGAGGTATACAGTGTTTTTTTGCAGTTTACAGTTATTTTCTCTCTGTTTATTTCGGTTTCGGTTTATTTAGCCTTTTTTTATTACCGGATCGATACCTTTCATTTCTGCGTATGCTCTTTGCCCTGCGACTCTGTGTGATCTGGGCAAATCAGAAATAGAAAGGAAGGATTTTTCTCATGCGTATGCTCTTTTCCGCTGCACCTTAGTGTGATCTCGGAAAATCAGAAACATTGAGGAAAATATTTAGTTTCCGGCTAAAGCTAACTTTGAGCCGCAAGGTTCATTTTTGAAAATATTTAGTTTTTCGGCTAAAGCTAACTTCGAGCCGCAAGGTTCGTTTTTTTTTGTATGTCCGTTTTGGGTTTTGTGTTTTTTGTTTTGTAGGGAAAAAGAGCCTTCTCAAAGCAAGCACACAACCCAAAGCATCAACCCCCCCTCTCTCTCTCTCTCTCAAATTTTTTGTATAGCTCAATTGGTTCAAAGCTATTCTAAGAGAGTAGAGGTCTTGGGTTCAAATCTCCTTTTTGTGAGGGCGGATTTTTCATTTCCGCACATTCCCGCACTTCGTCGGCATCTTCAACAACTTTTTTTCCAAAAGCCATAACTTCTTCATCCGGAAGCCGTTTTCAGAGCTGTTTTTTTAAACCAACCTAATTTTTCGAGATCTATCCATTGGAACACTTAGTTTCATCATCTTTAGCTTCAGTTTCCATTGAAATGGAAAGTCAATACCAAGTTACCCTTGACAGCACCAACTACTTCCAATGGTTGTCCTACATTGAGGATTTACTTAGAAGTAAAGGTCTCTACAGAATAGCCTTAGGCCAAGAAAAGAAATCGAAGGATGAAGATAAGGCTGCTAAATGGGAAAATAGGCAAGATCAAGCATGTGGATTGATAGGGATGTCTATTTCTCCAGATCTTAGATTCCATATTGCAGAACTTGATACTCCTGATGAAGCAATGAAACAAATCAATAAAGTTTTTGGGATTAAAAATGAACTTAGAGCCCATCAACTTGAAAATGAGTTGCTTACATTGGACCCTAATAATTTTTCTTGCATTGAAGATTTCTTGTCCAAGTTCAAGACCCTTAGATATCTCTTGGAAGGTGTTAAAGTTAAGAAAGAAGATAGTAACCTTATCTATTCCATTCTTACTAAGTGGGACCAGCCTACTCTGTGTTTGTTTCCACCTTCCACTCTACAAGAGAAGCCTTCATTTCTCAAGGAACAGACTACAAGTCCCCTTCCTTTGACTCTTTTTGTGATTCTTTAATAAGAGAACAAGAAAAACTCTTACACCTTGGTCTTCTTAATCTTGGAAAATCTTCCAAGAAAGCATTAGCCGCCCAACAGCAACCAAATTCAAAGAATCCTAAGAAGTCATATCCTAAAAAGAATGGTCCTAAACCAAACAAGGGTCCTAAGCAATCTCAGCCTCAAAATGAAAAATCATTTCAACAAAATGATAAGACAAATAAAAACAAATGGAAGAAGACTGATAGACATTGCAACTTTTGTAATCGAGATGGCCACTTAGAATCCAAATGCTTTAAGAAGATGGAAGCCTTGGAAGCAACGATGAAGAAACATAACATCCATTTGGAGCAATCTTCAACTTCAACTTCATCTTCAGGAATGGCACTTTCTGCATGTGGTTGTCAAGCATCTCGGTCTGGCTATGCACTAAATGTATCTTCTTCTTCTCATTCTCATGAGTGGCTCATTGATTCTGGAGCTTCTTATCACATGGCCAAAAACAAAGCCATGTTTTCTTCTTTAAATGATTGTAACACCAAAAATATATATGTTGGTGATGATAGATCTCTTAGTGTTGTAGGGATTGGAACTGTTCATCTAGACAATGGTCAGTTTAATGATGTATTATGTGTTCCAACCTTATCCTGCAACCTTCTATCTGTATATCAGATAACTCATTCAGGTGAAGGTAAAATCGTTGAATTTTCACCTCATGATGTTGTAATCAAGGACCTAAGAGATCCTAAAAAGATTTTAGCTACTGGCATTGCTGATGATTCTACAAGGTTGTATAAGTTTCACAACTTTGGGTCATCAAATCTTCCCTCAGTATTTGTTGCTCATAACGATGAAGTGAGCAAACTTTGGCATGAGCGATTTGGTCACTTAAACTATCGCTCCCTTCAGCACCTATGTAAAGAAAATATGGTGACAAGTCTTCCTATGGTATCTTGCAGAGATGGTGTTTGTTCCGGATGTGTACTCGGAAAACATCATCAGGACAGTTTTGAAAAACGTGCCTCTTGGCACGCCTCAGCCCCTTTACAGCTTGTGCATAGTGATTTATGTGGTCCACTTCCAGTTGTGTCATTCTCTGGCTGCAAGTATTTCTTAACTTTCATTGATGATTTCTCTAGACGCACTTGGGTATACTTCTTAAAACTCAAGAGTGAAGTATTTAACACATTTTTGGCCTTCAAGGCCTTTGTTGAAAAACAATCTGGACATCAAATTCTTAAGCTAAGATCTGATAATGGCGAAGAATATGTTAAAAACACATTCATCAACTTTTGCACTGAGAATGGAATTCAAATGCAACATACTGTTCCATATACTCCACAACAAAATGGTGTAGCTGAAAGGAAAAATCACACCTTAAAGGAAATGGCTAATTGTATGCTACAATCTAAAGGACTTGGTCTTAGTTTTTGGGCAGAAGCAATTAACTGTGAAAATTACATAATAAATCACACTCCTACTAAGGCTTTAAAGAATATCACTCCAGAAGAAGCATGGAGCTCAATCAAACCAGATGTAAGTCACTTTCGTGTTTTTGGAAGTGAAGTGTGGTCCCATATTCCAGATGAAAAGCATAAAGCTTTAGAACCTAAGAGTGAAAAATGTACTTTTGTTGGATATTCTGAAGATGTCAAAGGCTATAGACTTATTCCATTTAAGTCCAAAAATGTTATCATTAGAAGAGATGTAAAATTTGATGAAAATATATCGGCCTGCGAGCCTAGTCCGGCGGATGTGCCACCTCTCCCTATCTCTTCTACTTTTGAAAACATTTCTTCTTCAGATGATGAAAGTGAGGATGACAATCTCCCCCACCATCTCAGGATCCTCCTTCAGCTCCTCAGCTTCCAAAATGGGTTCGTGCTACTCGAGATGCAGCAGGTGATCTTGCCGGTGATCCTACAGATCAGGGACGCACACGTTCTCAGTTTGACAGAGCCTCTTCTTTACTGGCTCAAGCTCCAGTAAATTATGATCCTGACACTTTTGCAGAAGCTTCAGGCCATCCAGATTGGGAAGCAGCTATGAATGAAGAATATCATTCATTATTGGCAAATGATACATGGGATCTTGTTCCTCTACCAAAGGGACGAAAACTTGTTAGATGCAAATGGGTTTACAGAACCAAGTATGGACCAGATGGGAAAGTTGATAAACATAAAGCTCGTCTTGTTGCTAAAGGTTTTTCACAGGTTGAAGGCATTGACTACACTGAAACCTTCTCCCCTGTTGCCAAAATGAACTCTATCCGCCTTGTTCTTTCCCTTACTGCCTCGTTCAAATGGGAAGTCCATCAGATGGATGTTAAATCTGCCTTCTTGCATGGGGACTTGCATGAAGAAATCTACATGGAACAACCCATTGGCTTCATAAAAACAGACTCCAGCCTTGTATGTCGGCTTAAGAAATCCCTTTATGGTCTCAAGCAAGCTCCTCGAGCTTGGTATGCCAAAATGGATAACTTTCTTTTAGAATCTGGCTTTTCTAGGTGTCATTCTGACAATACTGTCTACACCAAGAAAGTGGGCAAGTCTCTTGTCATTCTTGTTCTTTATGTTGATGATCTTATCCTTACCGACAATGATCCAAACCTTATAAACCATGTGAAGTCCAGCCTTAAAAATAAATTTGAAATGACAGACTTAGGACACTTACATTATTTTCTCGGTCTTCAAGTCTTGCAATCCAAGGAGGGTATTTCCCTTTCCCAGTCCAAGTATGCCTGTGATATTCTACGCCATTTTCACATGGAAGACTGTAAGCCAGCCCCTTCTCCCTTCCAGTCTGGAGTCAAACTTTCAGTCACTTGTACTTCTCCTGAAGTTGATGCTACCTTATACCGTCAACTTGTAGGAAAACTTTTGTATCTAACCCATACTTGACCTGACCTTTCCTTTGTCGTTGGCCTTGTTGCTCGGTTTATGCAAAACCCACGTGAAAGTCATTGGAAAGCAGCTAAAAGAATACTTCGTTATGTTCGAGGTACAGTTCAGTTTGGGATTCATTACAGTGCCCAAGCATCTCCTCTATTGGTTGGTTTCACTGATTCCGATTGGGCTGGTGACCCTGATGATCAGAAGTCTACTGCCGGTTATGTGTTCACTCTTGGTTCAGGACCTATTACATGGGCTTGCAAGAAACAAGGTGCCATTTCTCTTTCATCAGCAGAAGCAGAGTATCGTGGTGCCGTGAAAGCTAGTAAGGAAGCCTTGTGGCTTCGTTAGATCCTGTCAGAGTTTGGCTTTCAGCAGCAACATCCGACTACACTTTGGTGTGATAATCAAAGTGCCATTCAACTATGCAAAGATCCAGTCCAACATCAGCACAGCAAACACATTGAACTGCACATGCACTTCATCAGAAAGCTCATTCACGACCATGTTCTTGAAGTGCAATATTGTTCAACAGATGATCAAGTTGCAGACATCTTCACAAAGGCTCTCACAGAGGCGAAGTTCACTAAACTTTGATTTATGGTTGGAGTTCAGGAAGTTGTCACTAAGGGGGGATAGGCTCTAGTGCCTCCTTCCTTCTCCTATTGTGTCATATTTGTAAATCCTTCAATCCTATCCCAAGTTGTTCTTAAGGGGGGATGTTAGGATATTCCGACACATAGGAAATAGTTAATTACAACTTGGTCTAGTATAGAGTTAGGTAAAGTGTGTCTCTTTACCTTGTACATTTTGTAACTTACAATCCGATGGTCACGATATGTAGTGATCCGACGGTTCATTCTCTCCTCGGTATTACCGACACTTGATCCGTGGCTTGAAACCCGATTGGTCCATGATTTCTATTTAAAGCGCATGGAGGGTCATTTGTAGGGTAATCCGTCTATGAGAGAAGCTCATGTAAATTTTCATTATTTTATTAATAAATTGCCTGAAGTGGCCGCGTTGGCTCAGGCCGTGGACTGTTTCCCTCTTTGAGGGTTTTAACCACGTCAAAAATACTGGTGTATTGATCTACGATCTGGTTGTGAGTGGTGTCCTTTGGTGTTCTGTCTGAGGAACTTACCCTGTAAATTCCTACAGTCTCAAAGGAGGGTGTGGCAGTTGATTCAAAGAAGGTCAAAGTGATTATGGAATGGCCAACACTAATAAATGTGGCCGAAGTTATATCATTTATGAGGTTGGAAGGTTGCTACAATAAGATTCATTAAAAATTTATCCAAGATTGCTTACCCAATCACGACATTGCAAAATAAAGGGCACAAATTTGAGTGGACAACAAAATGTATTGCAAGATTTAAGCAGCTAAGCTATCAACTAACCCATGCACTAGTGCTTAAAAATAAAAATAAAAACCCAAACAAAGACTTTGTGGTATGCATAGATGCCTGCAAGGAAGGAATTGGTAGGGTCTTGATGCAGGAAGGCCAAGTGGTTTGTTATCAATCTCAAAAGTTGAATGAGCACAAGCAAAATTACATGACCCATGACTTGGAATTGGAAACAATTATCCATGCTTTGAAGATGTGGAGGCATTATCTCCTAGGTATAAAATTCACCTTGATGACTACCAGGAAGGGTTGAAGTATTCATTCGATCAGCCCAAATTAAATTTTAGACGGGCTAGATGATTGGCCATAATTAGTGAAATTGATTTTAAGATTAGATATATCAAGGTAAAAGAAAATATAATTGTTGATGCACTCAATAGAAGGTTGCAATTGTCTCATATAGTAGCCATAAGATCCTACAATATTGATCTTAAAGAAAGAATTAAAGTGGTCGAGGAGCAAGACAATAGGTATCAACAATTAAAAGAAAAATTTATAGTAAGAGCCATAAGGAGTGAGGAATAAGGATTTCACCCTTTCTGAAGATGAGTTGATAAAATTTTAAAAAATAGGGTTTGTGTGCCAAGTGAGCACAACTTGAAGAGCCTCATATTGAATGAGTTTCATAAAAATCCATATTTTAGCTACCTGAGATATCAAAAGATATTAACAACTATGAAGAGGTTGAATTATTGGCCTAGAATGAAAAGACAGGTTGTTGATTACCTTCTAAATGTGTAGAATGTCAGCAAGTGAAGGTTGAATGCAAGCATCCAGCGGGATTTCTACAGTCAATCCCCATTCCAGAATGGAAGTGGGAGGTAATTTCGATGGATTTTATCACAGGATTTCCAAGGAAAACTAGGAAAAACAATGTTATCAAGGTCGTGGTTGAAAAATTGAGTGAGGTAGCTCACTTTGTGGTTGTAAAATTCACTTATACAATGGTGATGTTTCTCAAGTCTTCAAAAGAAAAATCACGGGGTTGCATGAAGTACCCAAGAAAATTATCTCAGACCAAGATGTGAAATTTACTTCAAAATTTTGGAAGGAATTGTTTGTTGGCCTAGGGACAAATTGTCATTTAGAATTTCATACCATCCTCAAATAGATGGACTTACAGAGAGGAAAAACAGAGTGCTAGAGTACATGCTTAGAATATATGTTATGCACCAGCTGAGTAAGTGGGAAGAGATTCTTCCACTAGTGGATTTCACTTACAATAATGGTTACCAAGAATCCTTGAAGATGAGTCCATTCGAGGCTCTTCATGGGAGAAGGTGCAATACTCCTATTAGTTGGAGTGATCTAGTGAATAGGGTCCTTATTTGGCTTGATATGCTAAGGGGAATAAAACAATAAATGATGACCATCAGACAAAATTTAAAGGTGTTTCAAGATAGGCAGAAGAGCTATGCGGATCATCATAAAGTGCATAAGGAGTTTAAAGTACATGACCATGTTTACCTACAAATTAGACCCAAGAGTAGCTCTCTAAAAATTGGTCTTGTGCCAAGTTGGAACCATGGTTTTCTAGGCCATTTCAAGTGCTTGAAAGAATAGGGTTGATGGCATATAGGCTAGCCTTGCCACCCACAAAAACGTACATAATGTTTTCCATGTTTCTTTACTTAAGAAGTATGTACATGATGCTAATCATGTGATTGATTGGTTGGTGTTACAGGTGAAACCAAAAGAAGAGTTCCAGCTAGAACCCCTATGTTTTCTGATTGGAGGAAACTCATGCTCTAGATTCAAGTAATCAAGAAATTCAAGGTGCAATGGAGGCACTTTGAGCCCAAGGAAGCCACATGGGAGATGATTAATCACATGCGGTAAGCATATACATTTTTTCTGTCGAATAAACAAATGTATATAATTTTGTAATTATTGTAAATAGTTATGTGTATAAATCTCCCAGTATACTTTTGTGTTTGTTCTAAGTAGGATTTGTAATCATGTTCAGGTAAAGAACACCAAAGACGATGTTCCTCTAAGGTGGTAGGGTTTGTGACAAACCTTTGTGATAAAACTCCCTCTCATAAATATTTATGAATGATAACCTTGTAATGAAATTGTGAAATGGAATGGATTGGTTGAGAATTGGGACATAGATTCAGAGTTGTGGAGGAGGATGTTGCTTGGGGAATTGGGAAAATCACTTATTAATGGAATCCAAGGCCTAGCTGGTAAGAATTGAATGAAACTGACAGTTAATTTGAGGAATAGTATGGCCTTCCTCAATGGAATACAAGCCCATACTCCTATACTTGGTCTCATAGACAGTGTGGGTAAGTCGGTTGAGCAAGGATCAACGGTAATTGACAAGGGAGGACAAAGATCACTAATGCGCTAATGGTACTGGAAAGTGAATATGTAAGAGAAGGTTGAGAGGAGCACATTTGCACAAGGCTAGAAAAAATAGTAACGAAGAAACACAGGCACAACAGAGGAAGCGGGGAAAAAAAAAAAGGACTCCAAAAACCAGGGATAGGATGTGGGTGTGCTCAGTGAGTGTGTAGGTCTATTGATGCCTCTAAAATCGTGGCACCAACATTGGGAGATAACCACTTGGTCCAGACCTTAGTGCAACTCCTTCTCCGTTTGGTATGGTGGCTCCGACTGGATATTATGGGACCAATTTCCCAATAAAGTATGATTTGATGAATGGGTGTCTTAAATGTATAAAAAAGATGATAGGTTGTTTAATCTATAAGCTCTAAAATATACAGATATATCTATATAACCCGGGTGATTTCATAATAATGTGATTGTTGATGATTCCTAGTAGACAAATGATAATATAGATTATTCACTTATCTACATAAAGATGTATTTAAATGATGATTACTTTGGATAAGAAATTAAACAAAGTAATGTGAAAACATATCGCATAACATACTAATATTTATCGTTGACATATGTATACAATATAACAATTCTAGATCATTCAAAAGTGAAATAATATAGAGTTGTTTGAAACATGAGAATATATCAACAATAACAAATCAATGGAATGCTAATTACATAAAACAAGACAAAAAGAACAATGATAGAAGTACCATATGCATTTGGGTCTCGTTATGCAAGTAACAATCTGGTTCAAATCGAGAGCATTGTTTGGATTTCTAGAGGATGACTCATCCTAGAGTGTAATTGTCCTGTGTATGTGGCATTTGAGAGCTTGGGCGTCATGCGATCAATGACATCAACTAGGCGCTTGATAGTCATCTGTTGGCTATGTGTCTTGACCATAAAGGACCAATGCGCATCCTAGTTAAGACTTTGGACTCCAATGAGCTGCTCCTCCTTGGTGTCCAAATCTTGCTTCCATTGCTTCTCTAAAACTTTTTCCTTTGGAAGATTTCGTGGGGAACAATCAGAAATTAAATTGGCACCATATAAGTTATCATTCACCAGCTCAATAACATTATTCATTATAGCCCTAGGCTTGGAGGTATCTCTTTATGCTTTTATCAACTATGTTTCCCATTCTGAAAACAATATCTCTTTATGAGACTCTTCAATTTTAGGTAATTTAGTAGCTCTTCCATCTTCTGTGCTTTGCCAGGAGAGATAATCTGTGACTTTATCATTCACATCTTCAAATTCTAACCTGGTATTGACTACTTGGTCAATCAGTGATGTCGTTGTGATGCATAATGGATCAATAAGATATATTTTGTGGCAGAGTAGATTCAGCTATTGAGATAAAGCCTTATTTGCCTCTAAGGCTTCCTTCTTAAACTCTTCAACCTTGGGATAATCTTTGAATTGTTCTATAGAGAGTTGTAACTGTGTGATTTTCTCTTCTTTAGATTTAATCTCTTGTTGATATGTCAATTTAAGTTGCTCGAGCTCTTGAGACAGTTGTTGTTGTCTTTGAATGGCTTGCTGGTCAATTTTTTTATTTTTCCAGTTTTAATTGTTCTTCAAGCTGCTCATTCTTCTGTTTCTCTACTGTTAACTGTTCCTCAAGACGATTAATCTTTTGATGCTTTACTGCCGACTGTTCTTCAAGCTGATTAATCTTTTGATCATTTTCTTTGATCAATTGATTAACTTCAGTTGCTTTATCAATTGTAGCAGTTGTGTATGCCCTTGAAAATTGATATAACTTGGTCAAAACCTCAGAAGGATTGACCTCTAAATCTTTCCATATGACATTCATAAATTCAGATTGAGGAGCTGTGGATGATGTTTGGGCTATTTTCCTCTTTTTCCTTTGCCTCTTGACTACAACCCTGTGTTTTATGCTGTAAAACACATCCAAGGGTGGAATTTCCTCAATGTTCAATGTAATCTCTCCTGAAGGATTTTCAGGGATTATTTCTATCTCTTTTTTAGCTGTGTCTTTGCTGGGTGTCTCTTCAATCACAATATCAGGAATAATGGATGTTGTGTTCCAGGAGGCGCTGATGTGATAATGTTTTGAGGATCATTCTGACTTTTGATCTGTTGATCAAATTGCTCCCATTTTTTAATCAATATGGGATCAATGTGAACATCAGTTCTTAGTGGTTCACTGGCCTTATCACTTGTTTCAACTTCTCCAGAAATCTTTTCTATAACCTGCTCTCCGCTGTGCTCTGCTTGTTGAATGATTGGTGTAGTATTTAATAAATCCAGAGATACTGTCAGTAGCCTTTGTGTCCTGTATTCAATGAATTTTTCCATTTTCTCAGCACCCAATTTGAATTTTGCCAAATGACTTACTGTTGAGAATACTTCTGTTGAAGCAAATAAATCATCAAACTCATCTTCCTCATGCAGTAATTTATTAACTTTCATTTGATTGGTGTAATTGAAAGCAACCTTATTTGGGTGATATTGTCTTTTAGGGATAACAGCTAGACTCAGATCCGTTTTCTTGTTTGCTTCTTTCTCTGCATGTTTAAAATCATGCAATGAGTAGGTGCCACAGTGAGGAGGAAAGGCATGCCACAACTGTTTCTTGGAGTCTTTAAGATTTCTATACATACCTTTTTCTACCATCTGGTAGGCTACTTCCCTGGCTAATAGCTTATTTGGAATGTAAAGTGGAAGGACATGAGGATCTGTAATGCTGGAAAAAACCCTAACATAGTTGAACCTCTCTTCCCCGAACCAACTACCGATTGAGGTAAATCAATTCTAGACTCGCCAAATAGCCGAGGAGCAGGTTTATTAAAGATAGCTTGATGGACGGGTAGGATGAAACCATGGAAAATCCTGTATAAATGATTCTTGTATTCAGACTTCCATAAGTATTTATGGTAAATATGAATGGGGGTTGGATCCTGAACAATCCATTTCCAACCTAAGAAGGGAAATTCAGAATTGAGACAAATTGTGTCAACTATGTAAGCACTCATATAGAATGGGGGCACAACTCGGGTAGTGACATATCTGTTCTTTCTATAATCCAGTATTTGACTAGCCATTTTATCTGATATGATAGTTGCCCAATCCATCACAAAGGAGTTTATCATTGCTTCTATCAATGGAACCATTTCAATAGAAAATCTCGCAGAATCGAGGCTTCCAAAGTGTCTACACATCATAGCAGCAACATAACAATATGGAGACGCTAAGGAGTCCACAGAATACATACTGGATGATTCATGTTTATGCTTGTTAGGAAAGTGTCTCCATTGCTTGATAGGGTCTGATTCAACCTAATTCTCCTTGGCGAAAGCTTCTAGGAATGATTTGTTGTAGTGTTGTTGGGGATCTGGCAAGTGATACATTCTCTTGACGTCTTCAAGTTTGAAGGATCCAAACATCCTTCCATCAACTATGAAGAAAGCTCTGCTCGTTATGTTAATGCTCTCGATTACCCATCTTACCATATCATTATATGGTAAAACCTTTGCACGGGCCGCTATCCGATGGAGGAAAGAGTTGGCCAAATCATTGAGCATGTTTTTTTATTCATCAGTTCCATCAGTTGTTGCTTCTTCTTCTATCTCCTTCGGATTTTCATTTTCAAGCAAAGCATATATGCCTTTCCACGAGATCTTACCAAAGCCTTGACAGGTAGTATCTGAGATTAACACCAATTTTCCTTGTCCTTCTTCCACTGTAAGGGGAGCCTTTGTCTTTTGGGCTTTCTTAGACATCTTGACTGACTGCGTGATTCTGGATTTACACTGCAAAATGAGAAAGAGGAGCGTGATAGGCGAAAAACTTTGAGAGTAGCCAATACAAATAATTACATACTAAAATCGGTGTATGTGAATTAGATTCAAAAGATCTCATATTGTACATAGTCACAAAGGATGAAATCCTTAAAGGATTGTAACCATAAATTCCTCTTAATGCTTTGCCGTATCCTCATGACGTGAAACTTTAATGCTGAATTAATATATATCGCATTGCAAGTTTTCCAACGGTCCTTTTAGAAAAGGTGCCATAACTCTGCAATTTTGTGATTAGCGATTGTATTATTTTAATACTTGTAGAGCCATCACATATCGCAAATAGGGAGTTACAAGCACTATGTTCGAAAGAATTCTTTGTATTGTTGCGATTGCGATGAGTGATGAGCTGGCACGTAGAGTTGGCAAGTTCCTTTTCAAACTTGGAAAATCATGTTTTTCCTTTATAATTGATTTAACACTATATCGCTAGTCTTCATAGTATATATTACTTGCTTCTTTTGGGAGCGCGATATGCAATATGCGATCACGATAGTTATATCGCATCACAAAGTTTCAACGGAAAGGTTTCAATGTTTTCCTATGGATTGGCGATATGTGATATGTGATAGCCTTATCGAATCGCAAGGTTTCAACGAAATGCCATAACTTTTTCCTTAGGATTAACGATATGCGAAATGTGATAGTTATATCACATCGTATGCTTATAAATGGATCATTTCAATTTAAAACTTTGCGAAGGGGAATTTGCGATGACTTTGATCGCATCACAACTTTTCAAATGGATGTTCATTGATCTTAAGCAATTGCGATTTGCGATGAGCAGTTCCAAACACTCATAAAACAACTTTTATATGAAAAGTATGGGAAATCTATTTTAATCAAAAAAGTTTTATTGTTTTCTATATCCTAATGGGGACCTATTTCTTATTTAGCATCTTTAGACTAAGATTAAAAATTTGAAATGGGGGGGTTGTTGTATAACACAACAATTGGTGATCCATTGGAAGAACCAGTTATATCTGAATAAAATAATGAAATTTCTAACACTTTCTTAAGTAGAATCAATTGAGGAAAAGGGAACTATCTTGGAATTGGTTAGATAAAAAACAATTACTCTGAATAAAACAAAGATATCAGTTTTGCAATTTCTTGTACAAACCCTTATCATAAATAAAAACATTTTTTGGTTTCTTCTAGCTTTGATTGGTTGTTAAAGATAAAGTAGGGAGCTCCTCCAACTCAGATTTTAAATTTACTCTTTTGTCACAGGTAGTGCCACTACTGCCAGCAAACATATATAGTCTCGACAGGGTTACCATTTAACCATCAATTATTCATTGTCCCATCCATCTAAGAGTATAATATTTTAAAGATAAATTCATAAAGATATATATATATATATATATATATATATATATATATATATATATATATATATATATATATATATATATATATATATATATATATATATATATATATATATATATATATATATATATATATATATATATATATATATATATTATTTTATTTGATTAAAATCCATTGCCCTGGTTTGGTAGCCAGAAGATGACAATGCCATTCACTGGTTGTAATTAAACTAAACAAGCTGGCTCGTGATGAGACCCCTTGTCTTTTGATTATAAGCCATTACCCTGTTTTGGTATGCAGTATTGGTAATGTCAGCTTAATTAGTTCCCTATGATCATGGTAAGCAGGCTCGTAATGAGACCTCTTATCTTTTAAATCGGATATATTTTAGAATTACACTCTAAAAAATCATAAACCTAGTGGATGGGGTGAATGCTTAACTCCTTAAGAGTTTATGGATGACAATTATAGAGTTGTAGATGCTTAGTTGGAGAAAGTCTTTACCTTTTTATAAATAACCTTTCTTAACTGATAAAACTCAAAATGATTTACTGTGTTTTCAAGGTTTGAAAGATTTCACAAATTTAAAGAGGATTTTAGAGTTTCATGTTTTTTTAATCTAATATTCAAAACTGTAATCATTTCCTTGAAAGTTTCTACTTTTTAAAAGAAAGTAGTCACAATATTCTTTCAAAGAGATTTTCAAAATAGTAAAAAGCCAATGATTATTATTTACAACATTTTTTTTTAAAGGAAACAAATTTGCATAAAAAAATATGTATAGATAAGAAGGAGTTACCTCCTCAGGGAAATAATTTATTTAGGATAAGTCCATTCACAAGAAGAGAATATCTCTTTCCTAATAAATCTTGTAGTAAAAATATTGATGAACCTATCTTTTCAACAATTTGAAATGGTCCAAGCCCCATCTTTTGAAATTTGGTATGCTTGCTTTTTTCTTCATGTGCTTTGTCCCATTTTAAAACAAGATCACCAACCTATAACGTTTTTGAGACAGTGAACTTGCATCAAAAGAAGATTTAACGACTTGCTGATGTTTAGCATGAGTAATTTTGGCATTTTCTCTTTCCTCATCCAATTTAAGAATTTGATCAAACCTTAATTGAATAGAGGAAGAAGGAGTTTCTTCAATGAATTGTACTAGGGCTAGAGATGGGATGACTAAATTTGGTGGAATTACAACTTCTCTCCCATATACTAAGTTAAAAGGAGAAGTACTTGTTGAGGCCTTATGAGTTATACGATCTGCCCATAATGCAAATATTAAAGATTTATGCCAATTCTTTTGGTTTTGATCAACAATTCTTTTAATAATCCTGATGAGATTTTTGTTAGTTGACTCTGCTAAGCCATTTCCTTGAGGATAGTAATTTGCAGAGTATTTTAACTTAAAACCTCTCTTAAGAGCAAATTCAACTATACTATTTCTAGAAAAATAAGATGCATTGTCAAAGATAAGCGTGTTAGGTAAACCAAACCTTGTAATGATGAACTGATCAATAAATTCGATAATCGCATCAGAATTGGCTACCTTTAGTGGAATTGCTTCTACCCACTTTGTGAAGTAGTCTGTGGCTGTGAGGATGTATCTGTGTTGCTTGGAAGAATGTGGAATGATCTCTCCTATAATATCAAGCCCCCACTGTTCAAATGGTTGCTCAATGTTAACTGGTTGTAAAGGAAAGGTTGGTTTCCTTTGTCTCCCGCTAGCAGTTTGGCATATCTTACATTTCCTCACGTAGTCATGGGCATCTTTGAACAAAGTCGGCCAATAATATCCAGCATGTAGTATTTTGTGGGCTGTAGTGTCTCCTCCAAAATGTCCACCTGCTAGGCCGTCATGCAGTTCCTACAAAATCGTTTGTGCTTCAGCTTTTTCAAGGCATCTTAATAAAACAGAATCATAGTTCTTCTGAATAACACATTATCAATGATTTCTGGCTTTTAACCTTAAGGCACATTTGATTTGTAGCTAAATTCAGGGGGAGCATATACATTTTTTAAGTAAAATATCAGATCAACATATTGAGATTCATAGTCAATGATACTTATATCGTTTACTTGTGCAGTACTATGTGAATCTTCATGATCTGGTATATTGGAAGCTCCTGCCAATAACCTGCAAAAACCTTGCCCTCTAACAATTTTCGTTGGTTTAATATCAATGTCATATTCTTGTAAAGTTGTTACCCAATTAGCTCTTTTCTCTCCTACTCTTTGAATTAGCAATTGCCTCACTGCAGAAAATGGGACTATCACTTTTGTATGTGTTTTTAAGAGGAAAGGTCTAAAATGTTTAACAGACTTAAACACATCGAAGGCTTGTTTCTCAACTTCGGAATAATTAAGCTCAGCACCCTGCAAATTAGAATTAAATAATGATATGGGTGCTTCTACTTGTTGATCGTTGATTTGTGTTAAAACAACAGCATAAGATGTTTCAGTGGCCAAAGTATACAAAATAAAATGACTAGAAAAATTTAGAGTATTCAATGCAGGAGCATTAATGATCGCTTGTTTGATCGAGTCAAAATCCTATTTTTCGTTATGTCCCCATTTGAAGACCGAATTTTTCTTAATCATGGATTGCAAGGGTAAAACAATATGAGAAAATTCAGGAACAAATCTTTTCACAAAATTTATGTGTCATAAAAACGATTGCATAGATTTCTTATTATGTGGCAAAGGGATATCAGAAATTTGTTTTATCCTGTAAGGATCAATGTATATGCCATTTTTGGATATAGTAAACCTTAAAAGTTTACCTTCATTAAGAGCAAAGAATGATTTCTTGGGATTTAAGGAAATCCCATGTTTTTTGCAACGTTCAAAGATCTGCTTTAAATCATGCAGATGATTTCTCTTTTTCTTATAATAGACAGTTGTGTCATCTAAGTAAACAATGACCGTCCTATTGATCAAACCTTTGAAGGCTATATCCATGGCTCTTTGGAAAGTAGCTCCAACATTTATCAAACCAAAAGGCATTTTCTAATAAGCATATGTTCCTCATTTGGTTCTGAATGTAGTCTTTAATTTATCATTTGGATCTACCAAGATCTGATTATATCTTGAAAAACCATCAAGAAAAGACATTACTTCTAAGTCAGCTACTGATTGAAGTATCTGCTCCATGGTTGGTAATGGGAAATTATCTTTCTGACATGCTTTGTTGAGATTCCTAAAATCTATGCAAATCCTAATATCACCATTATTTTTCCTCACAGGTACTAAATTTGAGACCCATTTAGAATGTCTTATAGGAAATATTATTTTGGCTTTAAGGAGTTTATTCAATTCTGCTTTGATTTGACTTTCAAGATTTGGGTGAATTTTCCTTAGTTTCTACTGTACAAGTTTCTCATTAGAGATCATTGGAATTGTGTGTTGAATGATAAAGGTATCATAAGTTTTCAGATCTTCATAATTCCAAGCAAAAACATTTTTGTATTTCTTCAATAAACTGATGAAAGCAAATCTTTCATTTGATGAAAGTCCAAGTCCTAGATTGACATTTTGTGGTTTGGCATCAGTGCCAAGGCTTATTAATTCAAATCTTAAGGTTGAACTTTGAAGCTTTGAATTAGTGACCCTTTTGAATCTATCCTTAATATCATAAAGATCTTCTAGTTTTACCACAGATTTAGGAATAGGATTTTCATTATGTTTCTGCTTTAATTGTAGATCATGTTCATTTTCATCAATTATTTGATCTTCATAAGATTCCTCAGATGTTAAGACATTCAAGATATCTTGATCATGATTGAACACATGCCAATTGGTGACATTATTAGGGATGGATGGTCTAAAAATTAATTTAACAGAAAATATCTCTGGACTATAATCATCAAATGGGAGGAGCCTAGAAGCTACATTAGCCAGGAGATCTGCTGCTGAATTTTGTGATCTGGGAATAGGAGAGATATCAAATGCTAGAAAATGAGAAATAAGATCTTGAGTGAGTGATTGATAATGTTTGAGGTTTCCTGAAAGATAGTGAATAGAATTTCTTACTTGTTTTATCACTATTTCAGAATCACCAAACACTTTCAGATATTTCACATTAAGACTTATTGCTTTATAAAGACCTTGAATCAAGGCTCCATATTTAGCAGTATTATTGGTACATTCAAATTCTAACCTACATGATAACATTGTTTTTTCTCCTTCAGGGATGACTAAAATACCTCCTGCTCCTACACCATCATTATATTTAGATCCATCAAAGTATAAAGACCAAAATAAAGGCTTATCTACAGGTTTATCTACAGTTTTATTTACAAGCTTATCTACAACATTAACACACTTAGAAGTATCGGTCTGTGAAAAATTCTCAACTTGTGATGTGACATTATTGACCAAAAAAGGTGATTTCTGAGCATCAAAATTCCCAAAAAATTATTTAGCTAACTAGTTTCCAATAATATTATTATTGAAAGCCACTGGTTCATTATCTTCTTCAAATTCCGTTACTGTGTGAGTCAGGTGTTTTTCACGGTCAATTCTAATTTGATTTGGCTTCCCATTATAAGGCAGCCACATGTGAGACCAATTAGTTGAAATATAACCATGAATCTTTTCAGACCAATCTCTACTAAGAATTAAACCATAAAAATCAGGGATGTCATCAATTAATATATCAATTATTTGAACAACCCTTGGATCAGCAGATAATCTGATAGTAACTGAATTTATTTCTCCTAAAACTTGAACCTTAGTTCGACCTAATTGGACAATTTGAACTGCAAACTTCTAGGGTTCAATATTTAACTTGGAGCAAACTGATGTTGGCATTATGTTTGATGAAGCCCTGAATCAATCAAGCAGTTATGCAAATTTCTATTGTAGATATCATAAGTCAAGAGAAAAGGAGGAGTATGATAATTTGATCTATCCCCAATTAAAATGACATCGGTAGCATCCACCTTATCAGATGGTGGCTTACCTAATCCTCTAGCAGCCTTTGATAATACACTAGTTAGAAGAGGAGATGAAGCTACTGCATTTAATTATTTAAGCAACAACTTTTGTTGATGCTTGAGCTTGCTAAGTTCATGCAGAGAAATATTTGATCGAGTCTTCTTCATATCTTCCACTATGTTATAATCCATGGAATCTGAAACTACTAGCATTTTAGATGATGAGGGAGGGTTGGACGAAGATGGTTGATTGTGGGGAGATGCAACAGGAGCTTTATTTGCGGGAACTTTCTCTTTAGTAACAGGATTTGAGTTTTTCTTCTTTTGATTTGATTGATTAGGCTCTACTATACTTTTACTTCTAGTGTTTACTGGCAGAGCTTCTTGTTCACTTCCATTATTAGAGTTGGGTATGATAAAGTCCCACATTCCATGACATTCAATTGTTTCATATTCTTTTGTTTCTTCAGCTGATAAAACTGTATCTTCTTCTTCATCATCATCCAGGTTAGATTCTGCATTAGATATAACATTAGGTGGTTTAGGATCAGTTGGCTGATTTCTTTTAAAGTTCCTAAATGGTCTTTTCGTAGAAGTTTCAACTACCTACTTTTTTATTTCAATCATTTCATTAAACATAGTTTTAAGAACTTTTTGTAAGCCTTCCATGTCATATGGATCCTTGGTTGCTTTCTTATTTGAATCATCTCTAAAGGTAACTTTCTTGGATTTCATTTCTTCTAGAGCGTTTTTCTATTCCAAAGCAAGGATACGTTTTTCAACAACTATTGCTTCCTTCATATTTTCTGCTAATGTTGGTTTGGCAGCCCTATCAACGAAGATGGCTATGTTTGAAGGCAGAGCAGAAATGTACCATTCATTTTGGACCTCCTCACTAGGCTTGGATGTTGTAGGTATTTTATTCAACAACTTATTGAAGCGTGACTTGAAGTCCTTAATGGGTTCTTTTGCTTCGGCTTTCAGGTTGGAGAGGTCATTAATCAAAGTTGTTGTAGACCTATTGTCTCCAAACTTAGTTAGAAATTGCTCTTGGAAAGCATCCAAGCTATTGATAGAACCTGGTGGTAAGGAAAAGTACCATGATCCTGCTGCTCCTTGTAGAGTGTATGGAAATAGTCAAACAACAACATCTTCTTTTGTTACTCCATTCAAGTTAATCGATAATATGAAATTGTTTATATGTTCTTCCGCTAACAAGCCATTATCGGGATTAAATTTAGGTAGCCATTTTTCAAGATGTGCTGGCAATTGGGTCAAAGGTGCAGGAATTCTGACAGCTCCTGGGTTAGTCCATGGCCTTGGTTGAGGTTGATTATGTGCCATTGTTGAGCTATAAAAATTAGTAGAAGAGGGTGACAAAACAGTTGAAAGTGATTGGGTAGAGGATGTTGAAGCTCCTGTAACTGTTTGGACTATGATCTAAAGTTGGGAAACGGATGTATGACCTTGCAATGGTATGGATGGAATGGATGATGATAAGGACACAGTCTCACTGTTAGATTCTGATGGTGTCTTTCTAGCCCTTTTTTGACTTGGTAGAGGGAATTCAACTGGTGGAATGCCAAGCTTTTCACTCTTTTCCCTAGTAAGCGGCTGCGATGGAATATATTGGGAAGTAACACTGCCTTGGGATAACTCAGACTCTTCTTGGGATATTGAAATCCCCTGGAGTTTATGAATCAAACATTGTACTTCAGGAGGTTCAGGAGAAGAACTGTCTGGCTTGTTTAGGGTTTCAACAATGGGTTTTGTATTTTTATTTTCAACTTCTCGCTTAGGAATAGGAGATTTAGAATGTGAAGGAGAAGTTGGAGGTGATGGTGAGGGAGTTTTACTCTTAGAATGGCTTGTAGATTTAGATTTACTCACCATTCATAGTCAGGCCCTCCTTCTAGCGCCAAAAATGTTGATGCCTCTAAAATCGTGGCACCAACATTGGGGGATAACCACTCGGTCCGGACCTTAGTGCAGCTCATTCTCCGTTTGGTATGGTGGCTGCGACTAGATATTATGAGACCAATTTCCCAATAAAGTATGATTTGATGAATGGGTGTTTTAAATGTATAAAAAAAATGATAGGTGGTTTAATCTATAAGCTCTAAAATATACAGATATATCTGTCAGGCTAGGCAGTAACTCCACCAAATCAATTCATATGTTATTCCTTCAGGTTGGTCTTTGTTATATACATGAGAGAGAGACTGTTCACTTCATCTCCCAATGACTGTTCATATTTCTTATTTATTTACATCAATTACATTTATTCACCCAATCCTGATGATTAGGTGTCAACATTCCCCCCCTTAATATGAAGGGATGTTGGTGAGTCCAAGCATCATTTTGAATCATTCAAGCTTTTCTCTATTGAAAATGCAACAAGATGATGGAGCTTAGTGAAAAGAAGTCGCCTTCACTAAGTGGGCCTGCAGGCTATTTTTGGCGCAAAGTCTATTTTTTAGACTATGTCTATTTTTAGACATATGGATCACGGTCTATGAGTTGCAAGATGCTATTTGTGGATGATTGGTCATGTTGGTAAAAATAGATGGACTTCTATTTTTAGACATATGGGCGGAGTCTATTTTTAGACTGCCAGTCTAAAAATAGAACGGTCGAATATTATTAGCTCTTAATAATATTTGGACTATAAACATTATCTTATCCTCTTGGAGAACTTCAATTTGAGCTACGGATGTGGCACATGCAACTGGCAGAAGGAAATACACTTTTCTTATGGGTTAGTTGAGCTATTGCATGATGGACTTTAGTTAGAACTCAAGTGATTGAGTTTGGTGGAGTTGATTGAGGAGTTGATGGATTTGTGTTCAGTTTGACTTAGTTGAACTAGCTATATTTAGTCTAACTGCAGAATACACTAGTGATGAGTGATGTGAATTAATTTTTAATTAATTCACTAATTATTAACTCATAAATCAACTAATGAATACATCGGTTAACTCAGTGCATGGACAATTCAGTGGAGACAGGTGTTAGAGGTGGAGACTACTATCAGTTGTGACTATAGCTGTGCATGAGATTTGCACAATCAATGATTGAGATTGCCAATGAGGATTGTGCAGTACAAGCCAAGGAAAACGAGCTTGGATCATTCCTATTCACACATTGGATTGCGCAGTAGAGGCAGGCAGACAACGGAGGAGATTTGAACCTGTGACTTGATTCAGATCTGAGCTAGTTTGTGTGTAGCAGGTGGAGATAGTACTGAGTACTTGTGAGGAGTATTGTACTATGTATTGTTACATTTTCTCTATCATTATAATATACAGATAGTTCGGGGTTTTCAGCTGTATGCTTTCCCCATTACATACTGTGTTAATGTGCGCATGCAATTGATGTTTCATTGTTTTTAATTCCGCAAAATTGATGATCAACGTAAAGGAGGTTATGTATTATGCATGCATTCTGCAAATAGTGTATAATCAGGATGATCTTTGTGAATAAGTGTTATATTATTCAAAATTTCCACATTCTCTTCCAAGTGCTTTGGTGAAGATGTCTACAATTTTCTCGTTAGTGGAACAATGACGAAGATGGATTGTTTTGGCCTCAACATGATGTCGAATCAAATGATATTTAGTATTGATGTGCTTCATTTGATCATGGATCTTTGGGTTCTTGGCCAAATTTATTGCAGAGGTATTGTCAATCATGAGTGGAGTTGATTGTACTTGTTTTACCTGCAAATCTTCAAGAATTTTCCTGAGCCACACAATTTCTTTTGTTGCCTCAACTGCTGCCACGTATTCTGCTTCTGTTGTGGAATTTGCTGGAACTGATTATTTGCGTGATCTCCAGGATACAACTCCTGATCCAAGACTCATAACATATCCTGAAGTAGATACCCCGATTTCTTTGTCTCCATTGAAGTCTGAATCAGAGTATCCAATCAAACAGAAGTCGTCCACCTGTGTATACTTGATTCCAAAGTCTTGAGTTCCCTTCAAGTACCTTAGAACTCTTTTTGCAGCAGACCAATGTCCTTCACAAGGCTTTTGCATAAACCTGGAGAGCATTCCAATAGCAAACGAAATGTCTGGTCTGGTAGTAGTTAGGTAGTTGAGACTTCCTACAAGCTGTCTATACTTTGTTGCATCCTCAAATTATTTTCCTTCAATAGATGTGAACTTTAAGTTTTGTTCCATTGGAGTAGTAAGAGGATTGCATTCTGTCATGCCAAACCTGTTCAACATATCTCCAATGTACTTCTTTTGAGAAAGAAATATGGACTTCGGATGTTGAGTTACTTCAATACCAAGATAGTAATGAACATAACCCAAATCAGTCATTTCAAAACTTTTCCCCAATTCCTTCTTTATGGATGCAATGTAGCTTTCATTGTTCCCTGTCATCAAAAGATCATCTACTTATACCACAAGATATACAACTGTTTTTCCAACTTTCTTGACAAATAAAGTTGCTTCATCAAGATCATAATGTTTGAAATTGAGTTTCAGAAGATGCTCAGTTAGTTTCTCATACCAGGCTCGCGGTGCTTGATTGAGGCCATACAAGGATTTCAAAAGTTTGCATACTTTATGTTCATGTCCTTTTACAGCAAATCCTTCAGGCTGGGACATAAAAACATTCTCTTTTAGATCTCCATTCAAGAAAGTAGTTTTTACATCCATTTGATGGACTTTCCAACCATTCTGAGCTACTAGGGCAAAGAGTGTCCGGATGGTAGCCCATTTTGTTGTGGGGGAAAAAGTATCCTCATAATCGACCCCTTCCTTCTATGCAAAACCTTTTGCCACAAGCCTGACTTTGTGTTTGTCATGTGAGCCATCAGCTTTATACTTGTTCTTGTAGACCCACTTGCAGCCAATTGGTTTGGTTCCTAATGGAGGATCAACTAGCTTCCAAGTGTCATTCTTTATGGGGGAATCATACTCTTTTTGCATCGCTTCTTTCCATTCATCATGAGAAGCAACTTCTTTAAAGAAAGTTGGTTGAAAATCTGTAGACAAGTTCAATTCACAATCATAAGAAACATCCATATCAATAGGTGTATTAGAGTCATCTACATCACCTCCATTTTGTCGATTTGAATTTCTGGTTCCTGTCTTTCCAACCTCATCAGGATGAACACTTTCAAGTGTCTTTGTCAGCCACTTTGGGGGACCTTTCTAAGATGGTCTAGGCTTCTCCGTTGATTGAGTTGGGACTGAATCAAGATTGAGTCTCCCAATTCTATCAATCACATCACTTAAAGCATCATCCATTGTTGGAGTTTCATGCGGGGGAGAGAGTTCTTCAGAAGAAGATTCCACATGTTGATCTAGAATAGGAATCCACCCTTCAAGATGTGGAATCTGATTATCAAATTCTTGAAATGATTTTGCATTTGTGAATCTATCCAAGCGATCAAGTTGTCGCTCAACAAGATTGTTAGTTTTGGATGATTCAAGAAAGATTACATCTCTAGATACAACAAAACTTTTATTGACTTCATCATAGAGACGGTATGCTTTGGAGGTGTTTGAATACCCCAGGAAGATACACTTATGACTTCTTGCACCAAGTTTATTTCTATGTACCTTTGGTATCAAGGCATAACAGGTGGAACCAAAGACCCTGAGATGCTTTACCGAAGGAATGTGCCCATACCACATTTCATAGGGAGTCTTGTTTCTGATAGCATTAGATGGACATCTATTCTTTATATATGCAGCACATAGAACAACATCAACCCAAAACATTATTTTTACATTTTTGAAGAAGAGCATGGAGTGTACCATATTTAAGATTGTCCTATTCATTCTTTCAGCTACACCATTCTGTTGGGGATTATAAGGTACAGTCGTTTGATGTTTGATCCCATGTTGGCGAAGATAGTTTTCAAATTCATTTGATGTGTATTCTTTTCCATTATCAGTGCGAATAGATCCAATATGAGGTTGTTCATCATTTTCAATCCATTTATGAAAGTTCTTGAATGTTTGAAAAGCATCAGATTTGTTCTTCAATAAATAAACCCAACACATTCTGGTGTAGTCATCAATAATTGTCATTATATATTTATTTCCATTTGCAGAAGGAACATGCATTGGACAACATAAATATGAATGAATGAGTTCAAGTTTTCTATGTGCTCTTGAATGTGAATCATGAAAAGACTGTTTGCTATGCTTTCCTAGAATGCAAGCATCACATTGCTTAAATTTCCTAGGAATTGTAGGTAAACCAACAACACCATTTTTCTTCAACAAGCGGAGGTTGTCATAGTTCAAATGTCCAAATCTAGCATGCCATAATAAACTTGATGGAAGTGTACCTTCTTCATAATGAGAATTGTATGAGAAATGTTGTGCACGAGCAGAGGTACCTTGCAGCTTGAGAAGCCTTTCTTCTTCTATTCCCCTCATGACAAGTGAGTGGTCAGATGCTTTTCTCACCTCAAGCTTGCCATCAAACATATGAATGGAGTGACCTTGCTGGCGGATGTGGAACAAGGACAACAAGTTTCTCTTCAGCTGTGGGAGATATAAAACATGATGCAGAAGAAAGTCTGGAAGACCAGACAATTTAAGCCTAATTGTGCCAAGCCCTGATGGCTTGATTTTTGATAGGTCTGCAAAGTATACTGCTCCATCAACATTGTCAGTAAATTCTTTAAAAAAATCTTTTCTATGAGTCATGTGGCAAGTTACTCCTGAATCAAGAAACCAATCATTTTTCCAAGAAGCAAGTGAAGCATTAAATAAATCTTCATTTACTCTAATATTACATTGTTCCACCACATAATGAGCAGATTCATGTGCTTTACCTTTGTCTGTGTCATCAGTTTTACCTTTGGGTTGATTTCTTTGCTGCTCAATTTTGTCCCAAGGTATTTTGCATGTAGAGGCATCATGTGATCCATTTCTTTTGCAGCGTATGCAGTGCAAATCTGCGTTTTCTCCTTGAGAGTGTTTGCCCCCCCACCTTTGAAATATCTTCCTCTTCCTCTTTGACCACCTCTTCCTCTGGAAGAATATTGAGCATGATTCTTTTCTTTATGAGCAAGGCACACAACCTCTTCAGAAGATTCAGGGGTTGTCTTCTTTCCAAAAGCTTTCTCTCTTTCAGCAATTTTTTTTACAAGAGAGTCAAAGGTAATATCTTTGAGATTTCCATTTGCTTGTAATGACTAAAGATAATTGGAGTAAGTAGGATAAAGTGCCTTGAGAAAAGCGATAAGAGGAATATCCAATTCAACCTTAATGGATTTGATATCATGCATTATAGATTTTACTTCGGATGCAAGAGCAAGAGGATCATTATTTTGTAATTCAAGGGTGAAGAGTTTAATCATGAATTGAACAACTTCAAGTGAAAAATGTGGGTCATAGAGTTCTTTCAGCTTTTGTAAGGCTTCGAAATCAGTTGAAAATGGTGAAATATGGTGACTCACCTCTTCACTTACAGATGTTGTGATTAATGCATAAGCTTTGTTGTTCTTATTTTCCCAAATGGCGAGCTCTTTGTCTGAGTTAGGTTGTTCTGGCTCTTTGTCTCCGTCTCCAATACACACTCCTTTCCACAACTCATTGAAAATGAGGGTGTGTTTTATCATGCAGGACCACTCAGGATAGTTCTCCTTGCCAGTAAGAACTATTCCCACAATATATATGATTGAATGCATACTGTAAAAAAAAACTTCTGCTGGCAAAAAAAATCTGTGTACTGTTTTAAAAAATACTTCTGCTAGAAAAATGTGCTTTTGATGTAAAAAAATCATAGGTTAGGTTCTCATGCACATGATCATCAAAATATAAATAATATTTTATATCCCAACCAATACATTAATCGATTTTTACACGAGCTCAACCCATATGGTTATTGCAGCAGCATTCAACATTCTCCAAAAAACACACACAACCAGTGAGGCGATGTGGGAAAACAGTATGGCTACCGGCGCACATGTATTAAAATGATGTAAAAAAGGTGTATTAAAACCATCCAAAAGCCACAAACTTATTCAAATACCTCCTATGCATTTATGTATATGAAACACTGCATTTTGGAGAAAAACTTTAAATATATACCAGTGTTATATATATCAGAAATATTGTGGCGCCAGCATGTCAAGAATGGAGGAACCACACCAAAACGGGATGGCTTCCACCAATGCTTCCACTGTGCAAGACAGTGAGCACCTCCGCACCAAGTTTGTAACTTAACAAGAGTATTCTAACTGCATTAGTGGCGTCACAATGAGGTCTTTTGCTGTAAAAAGGCAGGACTACTATAATGTTGTTGCAGCCGAAGTCGGTGAAGCCAAAATGATGTTGCTCCTCCCCATAGCTACTCGAACTAGGGCACATGGGAGGTTCGAACTTGGAACTGCCACCCAACGAATTTCGGCTTTAACCAACCGCTCGAAGGGCTCTTCCTCTTCCTCTTCCTCTTTGACCACCTCTTCCTCTGGAAGAATATTGAGCATGATTCTTTTCTTTATGAGCAAGGCACACAACCTCTTCAGAAGATTCAGGGGTTGTCTTCTTTCCAAAAGCTTTCTCTCTTTCAGCAATTTTTTTTACAAGAGAGTCAAAGGTAATATCTTTGAGATTTCCATTTGCTTGTAATGACTCAAGATAATTGGAGTAAGTAGGATAAAGTGCCTTGAGAAAAGCGATAAGAGGAATATCCAATTCAACCTTAATGGATTTGATATCATGCATTATAGATTTTACTTCGGATGCAAGAGCAAGAGGATCATTATTTTGTAATTCAAGGGTGAAGAGTTTAATCATGAATTGAACAACTTCAAGTGCAAAATGTGGGTCATAGAGTTCTTTCAGCTTTTGTAAGGCTTCGAAAGCAGTTGAAAATGGTGAAATATGGGGACTCACCTCTTCACTTGCAGATGTTGTGATTAATGCATAAGCTTTGTTGTTCTTATTTTCCCAAATGGCGAGCTCTTTGTCTGAGTTAGGTTGTTCTGGCTCTTTGTCTCCGTCTCCAATACACACTCATTTCCACAACTCATTGAAAATGAGGGTGTGTTTTATCATGCAGGACCACTCAAGATAGTTCTCCTTGCCAGTAAGAACTATTCCCACAATATATATGATTGAATGCATACTGTAAAAAAAAACTTCTGCTGGCAAAAAAATCTGTGTACTGTTTTAAAAAATACTTCTGCTAGAAAAATGTCCTTTTGATGTAAAAAAATCATAGGTTAGGTTCTCGTGCACATGATCATCAAAATATAAATAATATTTTATATCCAAACCAATACATTAATCGATTTTTACACGAGCTCAACCCATATGGTTATTGCAGCAGCATTCAACATTCTCCAAAAAACACACACAACTAGTGAGGCGATGTGGGAAAACAATATGGCTACCAACGCACATGTATTAAAATGATGTAGAAAAGGTGTATTAAAACCATCCAAAAGCCACAAACTTATTCAAATACCTCCTATGCATTTATGTATATGAAACACTGCATTTTGGAGAAAAACTTTAAATATATACCAGTGTTATATATATCAGAAATATTGTGGCGCCAGCATGTCAAGAATGGAGGAACCGCAGCAAAACGGGATGGCTTCCACCAATGCTTCTGCTGTGCAAGACAGTGAGCACCTCCGCACCAAGTTTGTAACTTAACAAGAGTATTCTAACTGCATCAGTGGCATCACAATGAGGTCTTTTGCTGTAAAAAGGCAGGACTACTATAATGTTGTTGCAGCTGAAGTCGGTGAAGCCAAAATGATGTTGCTCCTCCGCGTAGCTACTCGAACCAGGGCGCGTGGGAGGTTCGAACTTGGAACTGCCACCCAACGAATTTCGGCTTTAACCAACCGCTCGAAGGGCTCTTCAGAGAAGGATCATATGGAGCATACTGGCTTTCTGAAGCTCAGAGGCCTTCCTTTCTCGGTGTCGAAGAGGGACATCATTGAGTTTTTCAAGGAATATGATCTGAAAGAGAAAAAATGTACACATTGTAACTCATTCTGATGGGAGAGCCACAGGCGAAGCCTTTGTGGAATTTCTAAGTGCCGCTGATTCAAAGGACACTATGAGGAAAGAAGAAAATGATGATTGGCACCAGATATGTAGAAAATGACAAAAAATCCGAAGAGGGAGAGCGAGCAAGGAAATACAAAGAAATCAGTGCACATCCAGGGAATCAAAGACCCTGTCACGGGAGAGAGGAGTTACAACAGAAGGCGGAGAATAATGTCAGAGATTTGTAGCATTTAAACAGTGGCAACGTTTAATGGGCAGCGACCATGGAGGGGGCAGTGGATATATTTCAAAAAAATGGCAAAAGGGAGTTACAAGACTAGAAGGAGATGCCAAAATTGGAGCTGGTCTGATACCATGTCAGGCCAAGCAGTAACTCCACCAAATCAATTCATATGTTATTCCTTCAGGTTGGTCTTTATTATATACATGAGTGAGAGACTGTCCACTTCATCTCCTGATGACTACTCATATTTCTTATTTATTTACATCAATTACATTTATTCACTCAATCCTGATGATTAGGTGTCAACAATATCTATATAACCCGGGTGATCTCATAATAATGCGATTATTGATGATTCCTAGCAGACAAATGATAATATAGATTATTCAATTATCTATAGAAAGATGTATTTAAATGATGATTACTTTGAATAAGAAATTAAACAAAGTAATGTGAAAACATATCGCATAACGTACTAATATTTATCGTTGACATATGTATATAATATAACAATTCTAGATCATTCAAAAGTGAAATAATACAGAGTTGTTTGAAACATGAGAATATATCAACAATAACAAATCAATGGAATGCTAATTACATAAAACAAGACAAAAAGAACAATGATAGAAGTACCATATGCATTTGGGTCTTGTTATGCAAGTAACAATCTGGTTCAATCTTCTTATTCTGAAAACTCCAAGAAGATACAAAAATGCAAGTCTTTATGAAGCTCTTTCACAACAAGTCTGAACCTCGATCCACAACTTATAAAAAATAAATTAAGAAGTGCAGAAGTGCAAACTTCTCAAGTCTAGTTTTATACAAATTGAGGACCCTTTCTAAAATAACATGAAAGGGTCTTTATAGTAAAATTAAAAACAAATTGTCCATAAAAATTGCTGAGAGTTGTTGGAACTGCCTTCATCAAAATATGGGATTTGAATTTCAAAAATAGAATCACGATAACCTTTGAAGAGATTCATCGCATCTATGTTTTCTCTTATATCTTCAACAGAGAAATTGAGAGCATGGTTTGGATTTCTGGAGGATGACTCATCTTGGAGTGTAACTGTCCTGTGTATGTGGCATCTGAGCGCTCGGGCATCATGTGATCAACGACATCAGAAAGGCACTTGATAGTCATCTATTGGTTGTGTGGCTTGACCACAAAGGACCAATGCACATCCCAGTTAATACTTTGTACTCTGTTTAGTTGCTCCTCCTTGGTGTCCAAATCTTGCTTCCATTACTTCTCTAAAACTTTCGCCTTTGGAAGATTTCGTGGGGAATGTTAGACTCCGTCTCATGTCAGAGATTGATTCTTCTTCAAAACCCTGTTTTGAAGAAGAAATCATTTAAATGTTGCTTTTTAGATTATGTAATTTGTTCTTCAGCTCTTCAACTGGCAGCAGCGACTTCAAGCTCCTATCCCTGCACAAGCACAATTCAAAACATCAATCAGAGGCAAAAAGCTATTTGGAGAAAGTCTCACTGGAAATCCCGAACAAACTTCATTGTCACAGCTATTGAATTAAATGATTGTGTTAGCGCTGGTGCAATGCTGCTGTTCAAGAAATTTGATATTGGACCCTTTGAAATAGGCGATTACCTTGCCATTGGAACTATTTTCTCTGCAACAGACTCAGTTTGCACTCTTCAGATTCTGAGTCAGGATGAGATACCTTTGCTTTATAGTCTGGTATTTGGTGAAGGTGTTGTGAATGATGCCACATCTGTTGTCCTTTTCAATGCAATTCGTAACTTTGACCTTACTCATATTGATGGCAGCACTGCTCTGCAACTGTTTGGTAACTTTGTTTATCTCTTTCTGACAAGCACTGCATTGGGGATTGGAGCTGGGCTTCTAGGTGCATACATCATCAAAGCTTTGTACTTTGGAAGGCACTCTACTGATCGTGAAGTAGCAATTATGATACTCATGTCGTATCTCTCATACATGCTCGCTGAGCTGTGTTCCCTGAGTGGGATCTTGACTGTTTTCTTCTGTGGCATCGTTATGTCTCACTACACTTGGCATAATGTGACTGAAAGCTCAAGGATTACCACCAAGCATGCATTTGCAACAATGTCATTTATTGCTGAAACATTTATCTTCCTTTATGTGGGAATGGATGCTCTGGACATTGAAAAATGGAAAATGGTGAAAAGAAGCCCTGGCACATCTGTTGGCCTCAGCAGTGTCCTCCTGGGTTTGATCTTAGTTGGAAGGGCAGCTTTTGTGTTCCCACTTTCTTTCTTGTCAAATTGCTTAACAAAGAGTCCAAATTCTAGAATTGGGTTTCGGCAGCAGTTTGTCATATGGTGGGCTGGTCTTATGAGAGGTGCAGTTTCAATGGCCCTTGCTTACCATAAGTTCACAAGTTCTGGTCTTACAAAGTTGACTGAAAACGCAATCATGATCACAAGCACTATCTCAGTGGTCCTTTTTCAGCACAGTGGTATTTGGATTGATTACAAAGCCTTTGATTAGACTATTATTGCCTCAAAGCTTGAAGCCAGGACAGGATAATACATCGGATCCATCAAGTCCAAAGGGCTTTCATATCCCACTTCTAGGTAATGGTGAGGTAGGGGACATTGATGGGCGTAGTGTCCGAAGGCCAAGCAGTTTACGCATGCTGCTGTAAGCTCCATCATTTACAGTGCACCATTACTGGCGAAAGTTTGATGATTCATTCATGCGTCCTGTGTTTGGGGGCCGAGGTTTTGTTCCCTTTGTTCCCAGTTCACCAGCTGAAGCTAGAAATGGCGATGCATGGGCACGGTAATTCTAACAGAGTGTTGATGATCTGCCGTTTTCTGGTTGAAACTGTATATCTGAAATGAGCTGAGACATACAAGTTACAACAGGCATGAGTTTGCTAACTGTGTGTCGTAAGGGCGCTCGAATGAGACTCAACATTAGGTGTTCTATAACCTCAGTGAAAATACTTAAGTGCATATATCACTTTGACTTTGTCTTTTTATGTTTGGAACGAAAGTATGGTTTTTCTTGCAAGGAAATGGACAATTAATTGGAGTGGATGAACCAGTTGATAATTTCAACTTAGTGAATGATGGAGAAGCCTATCCTATGTTAAGCGCGGTGAATGACCTTGGGGTTACAACATCAATACTTTCAGAATCAACCTACAGGCGTACAAAGTGATCGCTGTTACTGAAACATTCATATTAAGGTGGTATAAATCAGTTGTAGTATGCTGATCAGAGTGACTTGTTGCATTCCGGGGTTCACCATTTCTCTTTTGCAGGACAGAGATCTGTTTGTTGAACAAATCAACCAGATTGCACAAGAGGGACTTCTTTACGATTAGTATTGCAAAATGCAGGTATATATTTTGGTTATCTTGCAGTGAAGATATTCAGTGGTCAAAGCTGCTTGCAAATCTGCCTTTGCGCAGCTTATTGCTCTATATGGAGGATCACTGGACGGCATATGAACATTTATTTCCACAGTGGACTCAAAAGAACAAATACGAGTTTCAAAGGGCAGAATGGCTTCTGTTGTGAAGACAGTGCCGTTGTATCAGTCGACAGCAATATAAGCAGGGTATTTCGTTTTTGGGAACCTCGACCAAGGCTTCTAATGTTCTGGGGATCAACAGGTAATTAATTGAAAGAGGTTCAAAGACTGGGCTGAGTACATATTGAAGTTTGTTCATGGCCTCAAAGATGGTGTTATGACTCTTGAAGAAATTCGATCCGGTGTTGAATTAAGAGGGACAGAGCTTGCTGGCCGTGACAGCATAGTTTTCATCCGGGCTCTTAAGTTGCTAGAGCAACATGGGAAAGCTGCGATTTAAGGAACATCCACAGATTCCACAGATGATGAATAGAATCTCGAGGAGAGCGAAAGGTTTGGGAAAATATCCAAAAAGGATTTTTTCCACTGGAAAACTTTGGTGCACATCCTTGACACCTGGCCTTCACTTCAGCCAAAAAATAAACAAAGACACCTGTTGCCAGAAGAATAGGATTCGTATTCTTATCTATTAGTCATACAATGGGGTCTGCGCTCCAATTTTTAGTCTTTTGGTTAGAGAATTTTGAGGAGAAAGTTGTTTTTTGTTTTATTTATGTAACTTTAGGTGAAACAGCGCCCAGGTTTTTGGGTCGATCTGTTTTCTCCTACAATAATCTTATTTAATGTATTAAAAATTCATTTGAAAAAAAAAGAGAGAGGGGAGAGTTTCTGAGTGCTGAGAGTGCTGGAGAACAGAGCTTTCAATGTACAGTTTTTGGCAGGGATTTTTAATGAAAATTTCACAGCTCTGATTTCTGAGATCCCTGTGGCATGATGATTTAGCATAAGTTTTTCTCTTGTTTCATATGTAATCTGTTATGTTTCATTTCACTACATGATCATTTCTAACTGAACAAATGAAGTGTTTAGGTAAGAATTCATGCCTGCCATGCTCTGCCTATAAGTTTGTTCATGTTTAAATGTTTTCTACTGTTTAAGGAGGATTCAAAGTTATTGTTTGCCCTCCTTAGCTCCTCACCAGTCTTGCCATCCCATTTAAAAGCTAGATTTGGTGTTAAATTTCATGCCTACCTTGCCTCAGTCGATAACCTGTGTTGTTCATTATATTTCTCTGTTTCAAGCTGTGATTTTGCCCATGCAGCCCAGAAAAACCCTAAAAACCCCCAAATCAACCTTTATAATCAGTTTACTAGCCTAATATCAGTGTTACCTTGTTGGTCATCTCATCCTATTGAAAATCTACCGAGATTGACTGGAGAGAGCCTTCTCCTGCCCCGTAGGGCTAGCTACGAGGCTGAATGGTTTGATGTTGCCTTGAGGTTTACCTTTCTCAGCCTGAGGTGAAATCCCAAGCGCTAACAGGGAACAATCGGAAATTAAATTGGCACCATATAAGTTATCATTCACCAGCTCAATAACATTATTCATTATAGCCCTGTCCCTGGAGGTAGCTCTTTCTGCTTTTATCAACTGTGTTTCCCATTCTGAAAACAATATCTCTTTATGGGACTCTTCAATTTTAGGTAATTTAGTAGCTCTTCCATCTTCTGTGCTTTTCCAGGAGAGATAATTTGTGACTTTATCATCCGCATCTTCAAATTCTAACCTGGTATTGACTACTTGGTCAATAAGTGATGTTGTTGTGATGCATAATGGATCAATAAGAGATATTTTCTGGCAGAGTAGATTCAACTGTTGAGATAAAGCCTTATTTTCCTCTAAAGCTTCCTTCTTAAACTCTTTAACCTTGGGATAATCTTTGAATTGTTCTATAGAGAGTTGTAACTCTGTGATTTGCTCTTCTTTAGATTTAATCTCTTGCTGATGTGTCAATTTAAGCTGCTTGAGCTCTTGAGACAATTGTTGTTGTTGTCTTTGAATGGCTTGCTGGTCAATTTTCTATTTTTCTAGGTTTAATTGTTCTTCAAGCTGCTCACTCTTCTGTTTCTCTATTGTTAACTATTCCTCAAGCTGATTAATCTTTTGATTCTCTACTGCCAACTGTTCTTCAAGCTGATTAATCTTTTGGTCCTTTTCTTTGATCAATTGATTTACTTCAGTTGCTTTATCAATTGTAGCAGTTGTGTATGCCCCTACAAATTGAGATAACTTGGTCAAATCCTCATAAAGATTGACCTCTGAATCTTTCTATATGACATTCATAAATTCATATTGAGGAGTTGTGGATGATGTTTGGGCTATTTTCCTCTGCCTCTTGACTACAACCCTGTGTTTTGGGCTGTAAAACACATCCAAGGGTGGAATTTCCTCAATGTTCAATGTAATCTCTCCTGAAGGATTTGCAGGGATTAGTTCTATCTTTTTTTTAGCTATGTCTTTGTTGGGTGTCTCTTCAATCACAATATCAGGAATAATGGGCTGTTGTGTTCTGGGAGGCACTGATGTGATAATATTTTGAGGATCATTCTGACTTTTGATCTATTGATCAAATTTCTCCCATTCTTTAATCAATATGGGATCAATGTGAACATTAGTTCTTAGTGGTTCACTGGCCTTATCACTTGTTTCAACTTCTCCATAAATCTTTTCTATAACCTTCTCTCCGATGTGCTCTGCTTGCTGAATGATTGGTGTAGTATTTAATAAATCCAGAGGTACTGTCAGTAACCTTTGTGTCCTGTATTCATTGAATTTGTCCATTTTCTCAGCACCCAATTTGAATTTTTCCAGATGACTTATTGTTGAGAATACTTTTGCTGAAGCAAATAAGTCATAAAACTCATCTTCCTCATGCAGGAATTTATTAACTTTCATCTGAGTGGTGAAATTGAAAGCAACCTTATTTGGGTCATATTGTCTTTTATGGATAACAGCTAGACTTAGATCCTTTGTCTTGTTTGCTTCTTTGTCGGCATGTTTAAAATCATGCAATGAGTAGGTGCCGCAATGAAGAGGAAAGGCAGGCCATAACTATTTCTTGGAGTCTTTATGATTTCTAGACATCCCCTTTTCTACTATTTGGTAGGCTACTTCCCTGGCTAATAGCTTATCTAGAATGTAAAGTGGAAGGACATGAGGATCTGTAATGCTGCCAAAAACCCTAACATAGGTGAAACTCTCTTCCGAGAACCAACTGTCGCTTGAGGTTAAATCAATGCTAGCCTCCTCAGACAGTCGAGGAGTAGGTTTATTAAAGATAGCTTGATGGACGGGTAGGATGAAACCATGGCAAATCCTGTATAAATGATTCTTGTATTCGGACTTCCATAAGTATTTATGGTAAATATGAATGGGGGTTGGATCCTGGACAGTCCATTTCCAATCTAAGATGGGAAAGTCGGAATTGAAACAAATTGTGTCAACTATGTAAGCACTCATATAGAATGGGGGCACAACTTGGGTAGTGACATATCTATTCTTTCTATAATCCAGTATTTGACTAGCCATTTTATCCGATAAGATAGTTTCCCAATCCATCACAAAGGATTTTATCGCTACTTCTATCAATGGAACCATCTTAATAGAAAATCTGGAAAAATCGGGGCTTCCAAAGAGTCTACACATCATAACAACAACATCACAATATGGAGACATTAAAAAGTCCACAGAATACATACCAGATGATTCATGTTTGTGCTTGTTAGGAAAGTGTATTCATTGCTTGATAGGGTCTGATTCAATCTAATTCTCCTTGGCGAAAGCTTCTAGGAATGATTTGTTGTAGTGTAGCTGGGGATCCAACAAGTGATACATTCTCTTGACGTCTTCAAGTTTGAAGGATCCAAACTTCCTTCCATCAGCTGTGAAGAAAGATCTATCCATTATGTTAATTCTCTCGATTACCCATCTTACCATATCATTATATGGTAAAATCTTTGCATGGGCCACTATACGATGGAGGAAAGAGTTGGCCAAATTATTGAGAGTGTTTTCTGATTCATCAGTTCCATCAGTTGTTTCTTCTTCTTCTATCTCCTTCGGATTTTCATTTTCAAGCAAAGCATATATGCCTTCCCACGAGATCTTACCAAAGCCTTGACAGGTAGTATCTGAGATTAACACCAATTTTTCTTGTCCTTCTTCCACTGTAAGGGGAGCCTTTGTCTTTCGAGCTTTCTTAGACATCTTGAATGACTGCGTGATTCTGGATTTACACTGCAAAATGAGAAATATGAGCGTGATAGGCGAAAAACTTTGAGAGCAGCCAATACAACTAATTACAGACTAAAATCAGTGTATGTGCATTAGATGCAAAAGATCTCATATTGTACATAGTCACAAAGGATGAAATCCTAAAAGGATTGTAACCATAACTGCCTCTTAATGCTTTACCGTATCCTCATGATGTGAAACTTTAATGCCGAATTAATATATATTGCATTGCAAGTTTCCAACGGTCCTTTTAGAACAAGTGCCATAACTCTGCGATTAGCGATTATATTATTTTAACACTTGTAGAGCCATCGCATATCGAAAATCGGGAGCTACAAGTGCTATGTTCAAAAGAATTCTTTGTTTTGTTGCAATTGCGATGAGTGATGAGCTGGCACGTAGAGTTGGTGGGTTCCTTTTCAAACTTGGCAAATCATGCTTTTCCTTTATAATTGATTTAACACTATATCACAAGTCTTCATAGTATATATTACTTGCTTCTATTGGGAGCGCGATATGCAATATGAGATCGCGATAGTTATATCGCATCGCAAAGTTTCAACGGATTGGTTTCAATGTTTTCCTATGGATTAGCGATATGTGATATGTGATAGCCTTATCGCATCGCAAGGTTTCAACGAAATGCCATAACTTATTCCTTAGGATTAACGATATGCGAAATGCGATAGTTATATCACATCATATGTTTATAAATGGATCCTTTCAATTTAAAACTTTGTGATGAGGAATTTTCTATGACTTTGATCGCATCGCAACTTTTCAAGTGGATGTTCATTGGTCTTAGGCAATTGCGATTTGCGATGAGTGGTTCCAAACACTCATAAAGCAACTTTTATATGAAAAGTATTGAAAATATATTTTTACTCAAAAAAGTTTTATTGCTTTTTATATCCTAAAGGGGACCTATTTCTTATTTAGCATCTTTAGACTAAGATTAAAAATTTGAAATGCGGGGGAGGGGGGTTGTTGTATAGCACAACAAGGTCATAATTCAAGTGAAGGATTAGAGCCCTCTATATTCTCAATTTTGGGTGGAAGCTCTAAATCCTTTGGACTATTGGTTTCCAAGGTTCCCTCTATGTTTTTACAAATTCACTGTGGGACTGTAGTTGAGAAAGGTCACTTTGGATTCCTGATTTTGGGTGGAGGAACAGAGGAAATATTTCCTAAATAAAAGGGTGGAGATGGTGTGGTCTCTAGATTCCCTATATCATCTATTTGTTTAGCTCATTTTCCCTTGAGAACACCTCCTCAAGCTCTGGACCTGGCTCAGGGGTGATTAACTACAAGAGGGCCTACACTGCAGTTAATCCAAGCTTGGGTGGAGAGTCAGAGGCCCAATCTCAGTCACCAATATTTCATACTACAAGATAAGTTTCCACTTATTCTATTATATGTGTGAATAAAATGTGAATGTAATCCAATGATTATTTTTTGTGGATTAAAATGCAAGTGTGATTATTAAGAATGTTTGTTGATGTATGTGATCAAGTGGAGTGTGTTTGTTATGTACTTGTCTTTAGTATGGCATGTATTCTTGAATTTGTATTCTTGAGAGGCAATATTCAGGAGTGTTCTTATTGTAGGAATGACATTGTATAGTGGCTAATTCTAATGAAAATCAAGCCCTTAACTAACGTATATATACATATATATTTAAGTTGAACTTAGAGGGTCGATAATGTGGTAGTGAATAGATTCTTATTGAGAGAGGCCACAATAGTGAACAGAGGCCCTCGTAAGGGAGGTTTCGGAGTTGAAAATATGAGTGCTTGGGAGAAGGTTTCAAGTTTAACCTAAATGTCAAATATTAGGAAGGGGGGATTATTTATATATACATATTTTCCTAAATATATATACATATGAGTTGGGTTGAGCATTTTTTTAAGCTTGGGAGGGATATGTCGTTTGGCCGTGTTGGGAAAAGGCTGCAATATATATATATATATATATATATATATATATATATATATATATATATATATATATATATAGAGAGAGAGAGAGAGAGAGAGAGAGAGAGAGAGAGAGAGAGAGAGATAATGACAAACTTTTTCTGTCACGAACCTTGGAGGTCTTGGACTATGGGGAAGGTTGAGTGAGTGACAGGGTGGCCAAGTCAAGGTTAATGGGGCCAAGGGATAGAAAATTCCTCTGTTGCAATATGTGAAAATGTTCATTCCACACCAGGGGTCTGCTAAAACTAGTAGGTCGAGGGAAAAATTTTGGTATAACGGGGAATGGTCACACAACAAGGCTTGGGTTTGATTTGTGGGGCTCGAGGAGGGTATGACATGTTAGGATGCCACATGGGTGCCATGTGGCGAAACCTTGCTAATGTGGTAGGGAGTTATGGGCTCAACTTTAAACGACCTTAATTCCCAATCTGGAAGTCGGATTATGATCAAATTTATATCACCATAAATCTCTTGAAAAGTCGTACGTGATTGTGGTGTCTAATCTAAGTTTTAAGCAAGTTGAAATTCGAGGAAATTTTAAGACCCCATTTCCATGGAAGGACTATGGAGGTCGAGTAAATGAAACTAGCACCTTATGCTACCCTTAGGATGGTATATGGGGTGGATGGGGGTGTTACATCTGATTAACTGGGTTTTTCCTGAGGAATGGAGACTAATATGGGAAATATTTCTTCATGCTATTTCTCATGTACACATTAGAATTGCATAGCAACTAGATTAATTTGTGTGGGTTTATAATACTTCGAGAGGTTCTTATAGAGCAAAAAAGGTATATCAAGCCCTTGTGGAGGAAAGGATCTTGAAACCTATCTAGTGTGGTGGAAACCCTCATGGGAGCCTAAGGAACTACCTAAAATAATCCTCTTAATGTGGTTAGTACTCAATGGTAAGATTTTTAAATCGGATGTTTTGCAAAAGAAGAGCTAGGAGGGTCAAGGGATGTGTTCTTTTTGCATAGAAAATATTGGGGACATTCAATACCTCTTCATTAAGTGAAAATTATCTTCGATGATATGGTATGAGGTTTCAAAATCCCTCAATATTCAAGGATAATGTAAAAGAGAACATAACACTTGGCTTCTAGGATGGTTATTCCAACCATAATTGGAAATCCTTCTGTGCTCTTTCATTAATAATAATTTGGAGCATTTGGACTACCCACAATTTGAATATCTTTGAATGGTGTTACTTATCGCCCAAGATAGTGGCTACAAGGGTTTTCAGTATTTTATTTCATAAAAACCTACATATAGACCATCCACAAGAAAATCGATGATGGCCTCGACTTTTGATCAGTGACAACCATGGACATATTTTGATGGTGTGTGCCAAACAATTGAGTAGGTTTATGGCTTATGGCTTTTTTTGTATGTCACTGAGCATTTCTACTATACTTTCAAAGGTAATGTTGAGTCTAGGACCAATAATAAAGCATAATTACTTTCTCTTCTCTTCCTTTGCAAAGCTCAAAAATATATAGCTAAAGTAGGTGATGGGAGAATCCCTCCAAATATGGATGAAGAATTTAGTTTAGTGTAATATTCTTACTAGGGAAAACAACAGTAAATACCAAAACAAGAACTAGAAACAACAAATAAAAAATTTAACCACACATGCACAAATCAATACAACAAATAAACTAGACGAAAATGTTGAGCCATTTTCATAATATCAAGAAATTTGGGTACAAATGAGTGAGGATAAAGAAACATGGGATTTATTATGCAAGTTATGTAAAACCTAGGTGCAATATTGATGTCCCAAGTGTTGGAATGACTCCCCACAAAATTTGTGCACTACCCGTAATTTCTATCAATTGTTGATGGAATGGAGCTGGATTTCTGCCTGAAGAATTGCTCAAAAAATCTACAAAATCAGCTCTGACCTCCTCTCACCAAACCCATAAAAACCTAGAAATACTTTAGGTTGATTCTAGCTGACCTGAAAGCCCCAAAAAGTGTGAATTTCCATCTCTGGCTGGTTGTGTGTACTACAAGAAATGTTCTTCCAAATTATGCCCAAATCCTCAGTTGATAATGCCTCCAATATCCCTACAAAAATCTCCTATGGAAGCACACTTCTTCTCCTGCCTTAACTCTTCCAGAAATGAATCTCCCTATGCCCCTATGCAAGCCTTGCTCACTCTTATCTACACACTACTCCAAACAAGATAAATTTGTCTCACAATTATCCTACCCTTTAACCCTGCAAAATCACTGCAAAATCACTAGCTCAAATGAGAGAAATCTCCTACAAATTCCTTGGTACTCTAACCCTCTATAGTTACTCCCCAAATGAACACTTTGAATTGCTTATGTACCCAAGAAATGCGTAAAACTGCGTAAACACCTACAATAAGCTTTGTGGAAGCCCAGAAAATGGAATCCCCAACTTCCTCACTAGGGACGCACTCAAAGTTCTCTGAAATGAGGGTGGAATTTTGCCTGAAACTCTTGTGCTAAATAACACTTCTCTTCTTGTGCTCAACAAATCCAAGAGAGTTCAATTTCTAAAATGAGATATACAAAAGATCCGAAATGAAGGCCTCCTAGTCTTATTTATAATTATTGGTCTTCTCTCCGTTAGTGGACCCCATTCTCCACTAAATCACACCTCCTTTTTCTCGCTCCTGCTCCACAAGCGTGAATTTCCTTTTAAAGTTCAAATTGCCTCCTTGTGGCTCCCACATTCCACTAAGGCTGAAATTTTTGCCCTTTCATCTAAGTCCCAATGTCAAAAAATTCCTTCAATGGAAAAATTGTCAAAATTGGCCATTCCTAAGCAATTTAGGAAATTGGGCATATCACAGTCTTCCCTGCTAAAATTTACTTATCCTTAATCAATTGTAATGTCGGGTGTTGTAACACTTGTTCACCCTCCCATGTAGTATCCTACTCAGGTAAGTCCTTCCATCTGACAAGGAACTCCTTGATGATCTTATTTCGAAGCTTCTTATCTTGCACCTCCCAAATAGCCTCTGGAGTCGATATCAAGTTCCCCTCATCATGCAATGGTGGTAACTCTGTAGCAGTTGTAACCTTTTGTCTTAGTTCCTTCTTTAGGTATGACACATGGAACACATTATGCACCTTTCTCCCTAACAGAAGCTCCAACTCATATGCCACTTCTCCTACATGCCTAATCACCCTGTATGGTGCATAAAAGCGAGGCTTAAGCTTCTCATCCCCCTTCTACTTGAGAGTAGACTACCTGTACGGTTTGAGCTGCAAGTAGACCAAGTCCCCAACCTCAAATTTCCTCTCAAATTTGTGTCAATCTGCATAAAACTTTTGTTTGTTCTTTGTGATCTATAGGTTATCCTTTATAGCTCTAAGAATATTTTGGCTCTCCTAGATCCAACCTGTAGCCCATAGGGCTCGTTTGTCTCCAAAAACGATGTCATAAAAAGGCAAAGCATCATAACCATATAGAGCACGAAAGGGTGATATACCAATGGACATATGGTAGATGGTGTTGTACCAGTAATCCCCAAGATGTAGCCACTTCACCCAAGTGCGATGTTCCCCATCACATAGATTCTCAGGTAACCTTCCAGCCAATTGTTTACTATCTTTGCTTGACTGTCGATCTAGGGGTGGTAAATGGTGTTGGGTGTGAGATCAGTCCCCAACAATATGAAAATATCATGCCAGAAGCCCCCCATGAACATGTTGTCCCTTTCACTGATAATTGTCTTGGAAAGATCATGCAATCTGAACACCTCCCTTAAGAATAGATCAGCCACCTGTGAAGCTCAGTACCTGGATGGGATAGTGAAAAAGTGGGAAACTTTAGTCACCCTATCCACCAACACAGATGCAATCATGCCCCTTGACAATTGAGAGTCTTGTGATGAATTCCATAGAAATTCTCTCCCACTTCCACTCTAAAATAGGGAGTGGATGGAGTAACTCAGTTGGATACGTGTGTACACCCTTATTCCTCTGACAGGTGTTGCACTCTTGCACATGTGTCAAGACATCCCCCTTGAGACATCTACAAGTTAATCACTCCCTAATACTCCAGTAAGTTTTGAGGAACCTTAGATGTCCTGCCATAGGTGAGTCATGAGTTTCCTGCATGATCCTCTCATGTAGTTGTGACCCTGGCACTAGGTATATCTTATCCTTATAATATATCACCTCGTCCATCACCTTTTACCTTTCATCCCCAAATGAGATCTAATATCTTGCATCCCTAGTCATTCTTTGAGTACTCCACCAAAAGCTACGCCCTCCAATCTTGGGTGATGTCCATGAGAGAGTGTGTTGCAGGCCTCTTGGATGGTGCATCTTCCACCACATTATGCTTCCCCTTGACATACTCTATATCAAAATCATATGTCTAAATCTTACTGATCCATTTCCATTGCCTATTGTTAAGCTCCTTCTACTCCAAGAAGAATTGAAGATTATTGTGATCAGTCTTCCCCCGAAACCTATTCCCCACCAGATACTACAAGAACTTGGCCAAAGCGTGCATGATGGCCAACATCTCCTTATCATAGATAGAATATAATCTCTCATAATCCTAGAATTTTTGGATCTGAAAGGCTATAGGATTTCCTCCCTACATCAACATAGCGCCAATGCCTAGACTGGAAGCATCACACTCCAAAACAAACGGCTGTGAAAAATCATCCAATTTCAATACTAGGCAACTACTCATCACTCCCTTGAGGCACTCAAAGGCCTCCTGTGTTGCATCTGTACACTCAAAAACCCCATTCTTCATGAGATCTGTAAGGGGCACTTCCAACTGTGAAAACCCCTTTAGAAACCACTTGTAGTAGGTGCACATACCCAGGAATCCCCATAGCTCTATCAAGTTCCTGGGGTAGTACAGTCCAGAATGGCCTAAATCTTCTCCTTACACACATGCACCATGTCCTATCCAATCACATGGCCTAAGTATAGCATCGCCGCCAAGCCAAACTCGCACTAAGACATCTTGGTGTACACCTTTTTCTCCTCCAAGATTTGCAACACCTCCTCTAAGTGTTGTAGATGCTCCTCCCAAGTCTTGTTCTATATTAATATGTCATTGAAGAACATTGGTACACACCTATGTAGGTGCTTGCAAAACACGTGGTTCATGCAAGACTAGAAAGTAGCTTGAGAATTGATTAGCCCGAAGGGAATAACTAGAAACTCAAAATGCTCATAGTGGCATCAGAATGTTGTCTTCGAGATGTCCCACTCCCTCACCCAAATCTGATGATACCCAAAGTGCAAGTCTATCTTAAATAAGTACTTGGCCACCCTAAGCTCATCCAACAACTCATCAATGCGCAGAATGGTGTATCGGTTCTTTAGTGTCTTCTTATTTAGGGCTCTGTAGTCTTTGCACGTGCACAAAGTCCCATCCTTCTTCTTCACCGACACCACTGAAGAAGCAAAGGGTTTGGAACTTAGCCAGACATGGCCCAAAGCTAGTAACTCTTATATGGCCCACTCGATCTCATCTCAGTAAGCCGTGGGACATTAGTGTGGGTGGTGATGACAACGTTGACCCACTCCTCCAACTCAATCATGTTCTCAAAGCCTCTGTTTGGTGGTCGACCTGGTGGAATGTCTCCAAAAAACCCCTAGTGCCTCTCCAACATAACTAGAATATCCAGGCATGGATTCCTAGCTTGGGTACCCGTCATTGAGACCCTAAGATCCACTGCCCATGCTATATCTTCATGCCACAAATTTTCCTCCATTTAGTTAGTTTCCATTGTCTGTGGTGGATATGAATGCAATCCTCTCAACACAACTAGCTTCCCATGGGGTCTCGTAAACTCCATCTTCAATGCCTTGTAATCTATAGTGACACGCCCAAGAGAGGAAAACCACTAGATACACATCACCACATTGGTGTCTGGTATGTTCACTACAAAGAAGTGATCGATGATAGAATAGTTCCCCATAGTCAAGGTCAACTTGGGTACATATCTCTTGCACTGCATGGTATGGTTCCTAGGAACTAGCATTGAGAAGCCAACAAAGGACTCTATGTGTGGCCATCTCAACTCTACCATATGTGCATCAATTAAATTGTGGGTGGCCCCACTATCTACCAACACTGACACATGTTTCCCCTGAATCATGCCTTTGATCCATGATGTCAAATATCTTGGAACCCCCATGAGTGAAGAAATGAAACCACCTGTGGTAATTATGAAACTTGTGTCTCCTTCTATGCCTTGGTGCTCACTCTCTCCTCTAATGACCTCATGATTTATATCCTCTTCCAGCTCATTGTATGAGAAAACCCATATATAATGGGATTTTCCCTTATTGCATCTATGTCCTAGAGCCAATGGCTCCTGGTAGGTGAAGCATAGTTTCCTCCTCCTGAGATCCCTCCTAATCTCATCATCAAGTTTCCCTCATCCTATCAACTCCCTCTATGGAGGTATGGTGTCCCTACCCCTCTAGGGTAAAGTAGGTTTGGAAGGTGTTGGTTCTCTAGTCTTAGGGATTACATCAAGCATGTCCCTAGTCTGGCTAATAGTATCCTGCAGAGATACATGCATATAAGCCCTCACCCATCCATGTAATTTTTCTGACAACTGCTCAATAAATAGCATGATCAACCGCACCTCCAAAATATCAGAAACCATCATGGCCAATCTTTGGAACTCTGTCGTATATGCCTCAGTGTTTCTCGTCTGCCTCAAATTAGATAGCTTCCAGAAGTGTAGCTCAGGTCCTTCTAGTCAAACCTCTCTATAATCCTCATTGAGAACTCTATGTAAGAAGTGATGGTATCATGTATCATCATAATCAACCCATGGTACCACCACTCATGTGCACCTCCATCTAAGTGTAAGGTGGAAAACCTAATCACATCCATCTCTTGCATGGGGTTTAACAAGAGTTAAGTGTCTAGCATTTGAATCCATGCCCTAGCCGAACTCTTGGTTGACCCATCAAAGTTAGGAAGGGTGATATTTTCCGTTAGTTTATGTGTATCCTGACTCTGTTGGCCCACTCTATATGATGGTATATATATGTACCTATGCTTCTCTTTCAAATGTAAAAACTCCCCAAATGATAGATCCATCATGATCCTGTGGTCAAACACATCATACTCCTCAATATCATCAGATAAATACCTTAACAAATCCGCAAAGGTATCTGGCTTTCTCTCCCTCTCAAGTTCATCCAGAAATTGATGCATGGTAAGGCGGCTAGACTAGCCATAGCCATGGGTGTGATTTTGTTTGGTTTTGTGTATATGTGTGTGGCTTCCTTCTCTTGTCCAATAACCACCTTCCCTAATGTTGGCTTGACCTTGCTAGTTTTGAAAATGCACCCCCACCAATTGTGCTAGCATGTCCATAATGACCTTGTTTTTCCTTAATAACTCCTCTAGAGCCTTCCCCTTTCCACCCTGTTTAGGCTACTCATTGTTCTTCCGATTCTCCATGTGTTCTTTGTCCTAATATTCATGCTCCCTAGTGTGCTCAATCTCATTGTCCGAAAAAGGGTTATGACCCTCTCCTCTACCTCGACCTCTTCTACCATGACCTTTTCCTCTATGAAACACTCTTCCACTGTATCTAGGTGGCATCACCTACTCTTGTGCCCACAACTAGCCAAGAACATGCTATGATACCATTGTAATATTACTACTAATGAAAATAACAGTAAATACCAAAACATGAACTAGCAACAACAAATAAAATTTTCAACCACACATGCACAAATCAATACACCAAATAAATTGGACGAAAATGTTGAGCCATTTTATTAATATCAAGAAATTTGGGTACAAATGAATGAGAACAAAGGAACCTGATCTTGCTTATGCAAGCTATGAAAAACCTAGGTGGAAGTTGATGTCCCAATTGTTGGAATGGCTCCCCATAATATTTGTGCACTACCCAAAATTTCTATCAACTATTGTTGGAATGGAACTAGATTTCTGCCTAAAAAACTGCTCAAAAAATTATGCAAAAGTAGCTCTGACATTCTCTCACCAAACCCAAAAAAACTGGCTTGATTCTTGCTGACCTTGAAGCGCCCAAAAAGTGCAAATTTTCCTCTCTTGGTGGTTGTGCGCACTACACGAAATTCTCCTCCAAATTATGCATGAATCCTCAGTTAATAATGCCTCCAATATCCCTGCAAAATTCTCCTTTGGAAACACCCTTCTTCTTCAGCCCTAACTCCTCCAGAAATGAGTCTCCCTTTTCCACTCTGCAAGCCTTGTTCAATATTCTCTCTGCATTGCTCCAAACAAGATAAATTCACCCCACAATGCTCCTACCCTTCATCGCTACAAACTCACTGGAAAAACATCGACTCAAATGAGATAAGTCTCCTGCAATTTCCTCGGTACTCCAACCCTTTGTAGGTGCTCCCTGAATTGCTTCTACACCCAGGAAATGCACAGAATTGGGTAAACACTTGCAATAAGATTTGTGGAAGCCCAGAAAATGGACTCCCCAACTTCCTCACCAGGAAGACACTCAAATTTCTTCGAAATGAGGGTGGAATTTTGCCTTAAACTCTTGTATTAAATAACACTTCCCTTCTTGTGCTCAACAACTCCAAGAGAGTTTGATTTCTAAAATGAGATATAAAAATCATCCAAAAAGAAGGCCTCCTAGTCTTATTTATAATTTACGGTCCTCTCTCCCTTGGTGGACCCCATTCTCCACTAAAACACACCTCCTTTTTCTCTCTCCTCCTCCACAAGTGTGAATTTCCTTTTGGAGTTCGAATTGCCTCGTTGTGGCCCCCACATTCCATTGAGGTTGAAATTTTCCCCAATTCTCCTAAATCCCAATGTAAAAAATTCCACTAATTCCAAAATTGTCAAAATTGGTTATTCCCGAGAAATTAGGAAATTAGGGATATCACATGCAAGTTCATATTAGAAATTTTATACTACTAGCCATGCAAGGAATTCATGAAATAAACCATATAAGACAATTTATTGAGAAAAATGAATCTTATTGTATTAACTTTAATCGAAGAGGAACTTTACAACCTTGGTGCCTTGATGCTGTACAAGCTCCTCCCAGGGTCCAGCAAGAATCTCCTCTACTTTGACAAGTTTCACTCTCTTCCCAAAGAAGCCAAAAGGTATGTAATCTCTCCTCTCAAGCTTAACGAGGAAGTCTCAATTCCAACAACATTTACCCTAAAAAATGTTCAGCTTTCAACCTCCCTAGCATCCAGTCCAATGCCTTAATTTATAGTGCAGAGGAGGGAAGTTACTAGGTCCACCTTCAAAGGGATAAAGCCCTCCTTCAAAGGGATAAGCTCCTCTCATCAAGGGGTTAGCTCCTTTAGTTATGGGATCCATGAACCACCTAGGAGCGAACCAACCACGTCAAGATTCCTTCTAGAAACATCTAGAATTAACCCAAAGTGAGTTTTTAAGAATAAACTTGCGCCTTTTTTACCTTTACAGGGGTCTGCCAACATTTCATATTTATATTAGAGATAAATCACATTAGAACTATAAAGAGAATAGTAATTACTTGATTCATGTCACTGCACGTGCTTATGTGTGGGGAGGTGTACCAAACAAATGATCAACTAGGCCCAAAGTACAAAATGATAATCTAGGTTAGCATGGGAGGAAATCTAGGTTATCAAGTTGGCTTCGATGTGAATACGGGTAAAGATATGGTGGTAAGGTGGGGAGTTGAATCATTTAGGGTAGAAAATTATGCTTCTCTCAAATAATTATTTTTTTTCATTATGCACTTAATTTTGCCTACCGTGAAATTTGGACTACTTCTCTTTTCTTTAAGGGCCTATTTGCTTTCCCCGCAAACTAATAATTTAGGTTTTTGTGGCGTGAGTCTCTACACTATATTTCTTCAAACAAAGTGTAACCCCCATGACCCTTAATTTATGAGAATTTTTTTATGTTTATAAGATGTTTCCACTTGAGAGAAACATCATTTTGAGTGTGCTTTCCAAAGAGAACCTTCACATTTTTTTACATTTTGTAAATGTTAACCTTTGTAAACCTATTAGTGTTGATTGAAACATTTAATTTGGTAAAAATATAGGGAGGCATGAAATAGAGATAGTTAACTTGAAACATTGAATTCAAAATTTTATGTGAAGCTCAAAGCACTCAATCACTTAAACTAGGCATTATAATGTTGAAACCCTGATAAATATAACTCTATCTTGTTAATTCAATTCACGTTGAAATTTCTTTTCTTAATTATTATTCTTTGAATTTAAACTTTTTATAATTAACAAAGTTCCATGTCCAATAAAAGTTTTTTTAATTAACAAAGCTTTTTGTTCGACAACCTTTTTTCTATAAGATGATTCACCCCTAGAAATTTGAACAACTCAAGTAGACTCAACTCTTTTCACTATGAAACTACTAGTGAAATAGAACATCCTCACATTTGAAAGAATGATTTTTTTACAGATAATTAGAATTTGAGTGGAGATTAAAAACGTTGCCAAAGAATTGCGCTTTGCTGCCTACGTAACCTAAAAAACTTCACAGCCTTGGCCTCCCTCCATAGCCATGGCCCCTCTGGAGCCTCCTCTGGCTGGGGATCATCCTCTAGGATCACCTCTCTTGGCTCAGCATCCTCCAAAAGAGTTTGCTTCAACCTTCACCTCTTTGATTTCTTCTCTTGGTCCTCCTCGAACATGACCCTCCTCTCAATCCAAATTTGTTAAGAAACTCAAAGATATACCAGAAATCATCTTACCTCCTTCATTTCCTTGTCGAGCAGCTCTCTCTTTGTAAGAATGAGGTCTGTAGGGTCAGTTTGCAGGCCTCTGGCCTTCTCCAAAATCGGTGCAGAAATGGGTTGAACGGAACTAGTCACACTCAACCAATGGGAAAATCTCCATTCGTTTATCTAGTAGAGGATATTTAACATTTCATTTTGAAACTAAAGTGGACATAAATCTGATATTCGAGAATGGGCTCTATTTCATGAATACAAGTGGACTTTATCTAAACAAGTGGATGCCAAACTTTGATGTTGAGTTGGATGTCCCAAGTGTAGTTACAATTTGGGTGTGTCATCCCCACCTTCCCCTCCATTATTGGGTAGATGAGTCGGTAAAAGAAATAGGAAATGCAGTGGGAAAATATATAGACAAAAGTGAACCAAAGGAGAATATGCACGCTTGTGCAAGGATCTACGTCAAAGTCGACCTAGGAAAAGGCCTCCCGAAAGCAGTAAAGATAAAAATTGATAGTTGGACGTATATTTAGCAGTTGGAATACGAAAAAATCCCATTCAAATGCAAGGTATCTCATGAGTCGGCCATTTTGCTAATAGATGTCCAAAAAAACAACAAACTGAAGAAGTAAAAGTCCAGGTAACAAAATGGGAACCAGTAAAAAAAAACATTTGCAAACAACACATCTTCCCAACAAGATCCATCCCAATCAGCTCCTCTTCCTTCAAGCTCCCCCCCCCTCCCCCCGCCGGCTCTCACTCAGCCATCCCTCAGCCCCCCTCTTCAAATCCCCTCCTTGACTCCAACCCCTTTGGACCTCTTGATTCCTCCCTTGATCCTCTTCTTGCCTCTCATGAACCAGTTATCTCCTCCTTATTCCCCCCCTCCCTCTTTCTACCCTCCCCTCCTCCCCTAGTATCCCTCTCAGTCGCCCCCCGCCTTCCTTTAAAAGAATCCTCACAAGAAACCAGTCTAGAGACTCCCTTCTCTCCTTAGACCTTCAAAAAATACAAGGAAGAAAAACCAACAAGGAAATAAGAGATGAAGCTGTTGCAAAGGAAATGGAAATGGGAACACAACAACCAATGGAATCTTTCCTTGAAAAAAGTACGAGAAACAAGGAGAAAAATAACCATCCTAACCGAGGGAAAGGTCCCTTTGCAGCAAATCAAAACAAGTAATGAATTTGGTCTTCTGGAATTATAGAGGAATGGGACATTCTACGAAATTCAATGCAGCAAAAGATCTCATACCAATGGAGAAGCTAGATATATTCATGATCCAAGAGACCCAAATCAATGAACAAGAAATGGGGAAGATTCAAAAAATAAGGAATTATGATGGCTTAGCTCTCCAAGAAATTGAGGCATCGGGAGGAATTTATACAATTTGGAGAAAGGAAAAATGGGAACTACAACTTCAGCAAAAAGACCAACATTGGATCAAAACAAAGTTAAGAAACAAACTCATTTTCAAATTTGCCTTTTTAATATTTATGATCCAAATCACTATAGAGATAAAGAGTCATGTTGGAAATCCCTTAAAGAAAATTTACTTTAGGGTCAGAACAAAAGCATCATAGTAGGAGGTGATTTAAATTTGGTTATAAATGTCGAGGATAAATTTGGAGGCTCTTTTCATGCTGATCCATCTCGGGATACCCTTGAAGGTATTATATAAAGTCACAATTTATTGGATATTCCTCCAAAGAACGGGAAATATACTTGGAATAACAAAAGGGTAGGCAAAGTCAATATTAAAGAGAGGCTAGATCGAATCTTAATTCAAGATAGTATTATAGCAAAATTCAGTTCTGTTACATCAAAAATTATCCACTCATCAGCCTCCGACCACAAACCTCAAGCAATCAATTTAGCAACAATCATAAATTTGGGTCCCCTCCCATTCCAATTTTGTCCATCTTGGAATAGCAAAGAAATAGTGAATTAAATTATAGCAACAACGTGGTTGCAAAAATTATTGGTTCACCAAACTATGTTTGGGAAACAAAATTAAAAGTTGTGAAAAATGAATTAAAATCTTGGGCAAAAATCAATCACAGTGAATCACAGCAAAGAAAGGAACAACTGCAAAAAGAAATAGAAATAGTACAAGAAAAAACAGAATGCATGGAAGATACAAAAGAGAATCAATTGAAGGAGAGAGAAATATATTGGGAAATCTATAGAAATAATAGAAAGGAGGAAGAGGAATGGAGGCTCAAATCCAGAAACCTTTGGATACAAGCTGGGGATAAAAACATTTCTTTCTTCCAAAACACAACAAAGATGAGAAGTATAATAAATTAGATCAACACAATAAATGTGAAGGAGAACAAGAAATCAAAGGGCGAGACACACTTAAGAAAGAAGCACACAACCATTTCAAAAACCTTCTAATGGCTGACCCAATAAATCCATACATTGATAACTTTATAAAGCACATCCCAAAAAGGATAAATGAAGAAATAAACTTAGAACTTTTGAAAGAGGTCAAAGAAAGTGAGATCCAAACTGTTGTTTGGAGCCTCTAGCCTGATAAAGCTCCCGGACCAGATGGGTTTTCAATAGCTTTATACCGCTTCAATTGGGTCATCATCAAAAAAGATCTCATAAGAATGATTAGAAATGTCTTCCGGAAAAAGAATTTGGGAGGCTATACAAACTCGACCTTCCTAGCCCTTATCCTAAAAGAAGCAATACCTTCAACTTTCACTCATTTACAGACTATTTCTTTGTGCAAATATTCATATAAAATCATCACAAAAATCCTTGCCAACCGCATAAAACATCCCCTACCCAATCTAATCTCAAAAAATCAAGCTAGATTTGTGCCCAAAATATAGATCATGGATAATATCATGGTTGTCCAAGAAGCGTTGCACTCTAGTTTATCAAGAAATGAGCAAGGCATCATTATAAAACTTGACATGGAAAATGATTTTGATAGAGTTGATCTATCCTTTTTATCAGTTGTTCTTAAAAAAATTGCCTTCTCTATGGAGCTAATAGAAATAATAAGGGACTGTATTGTTGTCTCATGGATAACCCCTCTCATCAATGGAAGACCGAGTGAATGTTTTCAAAGATCTCGGGGACATAGACAAGGTTGCCCCCTGTCTCCTTTCCTCTATATATTACTTGCAGACTCGCTGAGTAGAAATTTTGAATATTGCATAAGAGATCGCACCTTAATTGGTCCATCAATAAGCCCTGGGATCAAAAGTATAAATCACACCCTCTTTGCAAATGACACTCTTCTAATGGGAGGAGCTTCTTGTATAGTTGCTCGAAGATTTTAAAAAGTCCTGGATAGTTTCATGGAAGTTTCAGGAGGTCTACTCAACAATGAAAAGAGAAGAATTTATGGATGGAATGCACCATCTTGCACCCTCCAAATAATTGCGCAAAGTCTGGAGATCCCCTTCTAGGCTCGCTGGAACCACTTCTCATATTTAGGACTACCTGTTTCAAAAGAAAATCTGAAATAAGAATTGTGCATTAAATACATCGAGAAGATGAAAAAAAATACAAAATTGGGGAATGATCTGGCTTAATTTAGCAAGAAGAGTAACTCTAATCAAGTCAATGTTGACAGCTCTAACCATTTATCAATTTGCAACAATCATGGCTCTGGAAAGTATTCACAAACAAATCAAATTAATCATAAGGAACTTCCTTTGGCAAGGAGGGAAATCAGAAACAAAAAAAAACAAAAAACAAAATAAAAATAAAAATAAATAAATAAATTAATTAAAAAAATAGCCTCATAAAATGGGAACAAGTTACTTCAGCCTTTGAGAAAGGAGGACTCTCAATCAGACTTCCGTGACTTATGAATTTGGCCCTTGGGGTCAAAATAGCTTGGAGACTCATTACTGGGGACAATTGCTGGTGGAAGCAGGTGTTGGAAACCAAATACCTGAACCACTCTCACTCCTCCCTCCTCTTAGAAAGAACTCCATTCAGGCCCTGCACCCAAGTGTGGAAACTCATCAAAACGGTTCTTCCTCTCATCAAGGAGAACACTTCAAGACTGCCAGGAAATGGTCGCGAGATAAATATTTTGGAAGATAGTATAATGGGAAAGCCTCCTCTTTCCACTCACTCATAAGTCCAAAGGTTAAGAAGGTGGATGAGATCAAAAGGGTTAAGTTCACTTGACTCAATATCACAATGGAATCAACATGATAGCACTTGGAATGATTGGAAGACTCCTAATTTCCCCCAACACCTCAAACAATGGTGAGAATATTTAATATCACTTCTCAAAGGAGCTTCCCCAATCAATCAAGAAACCCAAGACTCCTTTATATGGGACCCTTTTAGAGGAGATTATATTGTGAAATCGAGATATCTAAAACTCCAAGAACAACAAGGGAATCATGAATGGACTCCATGGAAATCAATGTGGAAAATTGAAAGCCTCCCAAAAATAAAAATGTTTGTATGTACTCTTCTGAAAGGAAAAATCCTTACAACTGACAATCTAAAAAAAAGGATTCTTTGGGCCCTCTTGGTGCCTTATGTGTCTCATGGTAGAAGAGAGCATACAACACCTCTTCCTTGACTCTAATTTTGCAAAAGAATGTTGGACACTACTTGTAAGCCCCTTGGAACTATATCTGAATCTATCCCAACCGTTCAATGAGTTCTATCTAGCATGGAAAAATGAATATCCTTATTCATTAAAAGATAAAAACACCATCGTCCGCATGGGGTAGCTCAAGTGGCAATGGCCGTGGAAATGAAGTCTCACCGAACCGGAGATCTTGGGTTCGATTCTTGTGCTACCCTCCCCGGAAATGGGGTGAATAACGGACATGAAAAAACTCGAAAATGAGAAGGTCCTACCAACCTTACAAAAAAAAGAAGAAGATAAAAACACCATCAAAGGACATTGGACAAGCATCCCCTCCTTTCTCTGCTGGAAAATTTGGCTCGCTAAGAACCAGCAAATTTTCCAAAACCACAAGCCAGAAATTGACAAAGTGTTATACAAAGCATGGCAATAAACAATTGAATTCCTTTTTTCTAAAGGATTAAAACCAATAAACCTTCACCAACTTCAGCAAGAGGAATGAACATGGATCAACTATGCAAATAGCAAGCCAAAATTTCCAATCACACCCAAAAGGAAAGAAGTCCACAAGGACTAGAAAATCAGATTAAAAGAGAAATAATTCATCCTATGGATGAATGCTCTTAATAGACCGTGTATTTTGTTTGATGGAGCATCAAAGTCAAATCCGGGGAAAGCAGGTGCAGGAGGCATCCTAATTGAACAAGGCAGGCAAAATTCCATTCTTTTGAATGGGGATTGGGTACAATCTCAAACAACAAGGCTGAGGCTTATGGTCTCCTTTTGGGGAAAAAGAAATTATAGATATATATATATATATATATATATATATATATATATATATATATATATATATATATATATATATATATATATATATATATATATATATATATATATATATATATATACTATGAATCCAATTATTCTGGGAGACTCAACTATCCTCATTCAAGCCATGGTCAAGAAGACCAATCCGAAAAATGCAGCATTGAGCCAAATTACAAAAAGGATCAGTCAACACCTAATCAATTTGGGACAGGTCACCTTCATTCATATTTTAAGGGATAATAATAAAATTGCAGACATCCATGCAAATAAGGTTGTGGCACAGACTCTAGGAGAAGCAATCATTGCAAATAAAAATTTGCTTCTATCAATACCTTAATCACCCCTCCTTCCTTCCAATCCAATCAAAGTCTTATTGTAATCTTGACTGGCCTTCTTCAAAATTCGCACCTTTCTTATCAAACCTGAGATATAATCTCTCTCAAATCTTTCTTGTTCTCTCTCTCTACCCAAGCCCGATTTCCATGTATGTCTATCCCCCTCATGCTCCTCGTGATTCCCCTTCGTCCTTCCCCCACTTGCTGATTCCTCCTCTCTTGCTCTATTATGTATCCCCTCCCCCCTTCGCTACTCGTCTCATTTCTTCCCTCTGCATTCCTTATCCCTGCAAATCCATTCTCTTCTTTGTCTTTTCGTTCTTTCTCTCGACCTGTCCTCTAATCTCCCAATCACTTTGTGCCTTTTCTAATTTTCTAAAGCAGGTTCCTTCCTCTATTCCGAGATTCCTTGCTCGACGCCGCCATTTGGGCTCTTCGCTTAAGTTGGATTCTCTATTGAATTGTGACACCTCGTTATAGTCCTCTCCACCATCGCTTTGTTGCATTTCATTACAGTCCTCTTCGTCATTGCATTCTCTTACAACTTCTCTCCCTTCTTTGTCGAGAAGCCTCCCTCTTCACATCTACAGTCAGAAAATTGAAAAGACCTTCCCTTGCTTCAAAGGGAACATGGACCCTATGGAAAAATCTTCCAAGAATGAAAAGTGTGTCTATTGCAGAACCAATAAGTTTATGATTGACCAGTTCAGAGAAATTCAGTATCATTCAAAGTCATAAAACGCCTTTCTAATGGGAAGATTCGCCCATCAGAACTCATAAATGGAATCTCTCAATGTTGGGTCCCTACAATACTAGTGATTACCCCATTACTATTGTAGTTATACCCCTTATTTATATTGTTGTGCCCCTATTACCCCCATGTTGTTATTTCTGTGCCCCATAGAATCCCTCTATTGTTATTTTTGTGGCTTTATATTATTATTGTTAGGTCGGCCGGATTATATTGTGACTCCTTAGACTCCTATATATAGAAAGGAGGCTTTGTCATTTGTATCATCCAAGAATTGTTCATTTATGTAATGTAAAGGAGGTTGCCCCCTCGAAGAGGCTGAATTCTAAGGCGTTGATCTATCTTTTCTATCTTTTCTTGAGCTGGTTTCATAACATTTGGTATCAGAGCTTTGAATTCTAGGGTTTCGCTGCTCCAAACAGGTCATCGTGGCATTTTCACTATAAATTTTTTTATGTGACGTTTCAGAAGTCGCAAAAAAAACCCATTTGAGAAGAAATCGTACTGAACCTTGGGTCTGAATTTCAGAGCTTTTCGCGTGATATTTGCGGAAATATGATCTGAGGAAGTTGGTCTTTTTGCAGACTCCTGAATTACATTCAAAACAGGTGACCTGGGGAAATCGTCATAACTTTCTCTGGGGATTGGATTGAAATTTCGTAAGAAGGTACAGAAAGAGGACGGACTGTAGTTTCTTGTATGCATGTTTCAGATTCAAAGGTTGAAACAGTGACTCGTGGCACGTCGTACAAGTTTGCTCTACTGAACTAGTCCAAAAGCAAGTCACTGTGGGAGATTTCACATAACTCTTCCTTGGAGAATCCAATTTGGGTCAGACTTGTGGCATTGGAAAGAGGATGCAGAAGGCTACTACAGATCACAATTTAGAACTAGATGATCCAAAATTACAGAGATACATCAGATTCAATATCAGGCTTCTATAAAGTGAAAAAAGGTGTGTAGTTTTTTTTAAATTTTTGTGTAAGCTTGGTTTAACGGAATTCAAAGGGCATAGTAAAGCATTATTATCGGTAACTGATGCCCTGAGGAAAGAAAATGCAAACACCTAGTAAGGAACCTGAAAGCTCTAGCATGACTCATGAAGAAGAGGAAGAAATGCTACATGATATATCAAAATTACAAGAACAAGTGCAACAAATGTCACACTCACAAAAGCTAACAGAAGCTAAGATAAATGGCGTGGAATCTAAGATAAATTGTGTGGAATATAAGATAAAGGGCATGGAAGCTAAGATGGATGATTCGAAGACAGATTTGAAGAGAGACATGGCAGATTTGAAGACAGACATGGCAGATTTGAAGACAGATTTGACAAATTTTCTACAAGAAATACTTACTAATGGTGAAAAGGTTGTAAAGGAAACTCATGATGTGAACAAAAGAAATGTTAATCATGATTCCATAGACTCTAATGTTGGATCGAAGACCCACCATATTCCAAAAATCGATATGAGGAAGTTTGATGGCAAGGATCCCGCCACATGGATATTACAGATGGAGCAATTCTTCGATCTCAATAATGTGCAAAACACACAAAAGGTACGTATGGAAACTGTATATTTGGAACCAAATCAGTTTGTATGGTATCAATGGCTTTGCTCTCGTAAACAATTTATCACTTGGGCAATTTTTACGGAAGAATTGATAGCACATTATGAAGATACAAAAAGCAACACTTTTTTTAGCCAATTGATAAGTCTCAAACAAAAGGGTTCAGTAATGGAGCACATTGAGGAGTTCCAAAAATTGAACATAAGGGTAAAAGATATTCCAGAGGAGCATAGGATTGATGTGTTCATAGGGTCTTTAAAGGATAATATCCAACATGATGTTCGCCTTTGGGAACCTGATTCATTAGAGAAGGCATTCAGGTTAGCAAGAAAAATGGAAAGCAAAATTATGGCAACCAGGAAGCATACCACTCACAACTATAAAGACGGAAGTGTTGTTGCCCCTAGTCTTCCACAACCTATAAGGTTGACACCACAACAATTGGAAGAAAAAAGAGCAAAAGGGCTTTGTTACAGTTGTGATAGCAAATACACTAAAGGTCATAAGTGTGCTGAGAAGAAATTATTCTACATAGATTGTGAAGAGGAAGAAGAAAAGGAGCAAGAAAGGTCAAAAGAAGAAGATATACTCCAGGAACAAAGCCTAGATGAAGAACAAATAAATCCGACCATATCTTGTAATGCATTGGCGGGAATTACCACTCCTCAAACCATCAAGATAGAAGGACAAATCAAGAAGAAAAAGGTAATAGTGTTGATTGATTCAGGAAGCACCCACAATTTTATTCATTGTAGGGTAGCAAAAGAATTGAATTGCTTCCTATATCCAGCACCAGAGTGTCAAGTGATGATTGCAAATGGAGGAACAATAAATTGCTCTGGAAAGTGCCATAATATCAAGCTATCCATGGGAGAATATGTATTGACTAGCCCAATGCTTTCCATTCCAATGGGAGGTGCTGATGTTGTACTAGGAGTCCAATGGCTACAATCCTTGGGTACAATAGCTTTTAATTTTCAAGAACTTTTCATCAAATTTTCTACGGAAGGAAAGGAAGTTGAATTAAGGGGTATTGCAGGGAAACCAGGAAAGATAATCAGCTCTAATGGTATGACAAAGCTTCTAAAAAAGGAGCAAAGAGGTGTAATTGCACAATTATGTTCGCTAGATGTTTCCACATTGGAATCATCTATTTCTCCAGATCTCCAAAAAGTCCTGGACAATCATTCCAAGGTATTTGAGACTCCCAAAGGTCTCCCACCTATGCGTGATCATGATCATGCTATTCATCTGATTCCAGGAAGTGTTCCTCCAAACATCAGGCCGTACAGATATCCCTATGTCCAAAAAAGTGAAATTGAACGTATGGTTGCAGAAATGCTAGAGGCTGGTATAATTCAACCGAGTCAAAGTTCTTTCTCTGCTCCAGTAGTATTGGTGCACAAGAAGGATGGATCATGGCGCATGTGTCCGGATTATAGGGAGCTCAACAAGCTCACTATTAAAGATAAGTTCCCCATTCCTGTCATTGATGAATTACTGGATGAATTGCATGGATCAATTTACTTCACCAAGTTGGATCTTCGTTCGGGATATCATCAAATCAGAATGAAGATTGAAGACATTCCGAAAACGGCATTTAGAACTCATGAGGGTCATTATGAATTTTTGGTCATGCCTTTTGGCCTTACCAATGCACCTTCAACATTTCAAGGTTTGATGAATTCAATTTTCAAACCATTCCTTAGAAAATTTGTGTTAGTATTTTTTGATGATATACTAATCTACAGCAAGTCTTGGAAGGATCATGTTGAACATGTTGACAGGGTGCTACAACTATTGGAGGAGAAACAATTATATGCAAAAAGATCCAAATGTTTCTTTGGAGTCCAGGAGGTGGAATATTTGGGTCATATTGTATCTCATGAAGGAGTTAAGGTAGACCCTAGCAAAATTAAAGCCATTAAGGAATGGAAAATCCCCACATCCATAAAGCATCTGCGAGGATTTCTTGGGTTGACAGGGTATTATCGCAAGTTTGTTAAGAATTATGGGAGAATAGCAGCACCTCTAACAACATTATTGAAGAAAGATGCATTTTCATGGACTCCGGAAGCAACAAAGGCCTTTGAACATCTTAAAGAGGCAATGTGCCAAGCACCGGTCTTAGCTACACCGGACTTCACAAAAACCTTTATTGTGGAATGTGATGCTTCAGGAAATGGAATTGGTGCTGTTCTAATGCAAGATGAAAGACCCATTGCTTTTGAAAGTCGTCCAATCAAGGGAAAGTTTTTAAGCAAAGCTATTTATGAGAAGGAAATGTTGGCAATACTCCATGCACTTAAGAAATGGCGACCCTACCTAATGGGAAGACACTTCAAGGTAAAAACGGATCATGATAGCCTTAAATACTTTTTAGAACAAAGATTATCCTCTGAAGAGCAACAAAAGTGGGTCACAAAGATGTTGGGTTATGACTTTGAAATCATCTACAAAAAAGGGAAGCAAAATGTGGTGGCAGATGCACTCTCAAGAAAGGATGAGGATGTGGAAGCATTGTTGTGTGCCATTTCTATTATCCAACCAGATTGGATAAACGAAGCAAGGGAGGAATGGAAGAATGACGAAGAAGTGTGGGCACTTATTCGAAAGCTACAACAAGATTCCAGTACGTCTGATACATTTAGCTGGCAAAATGATTCGTTATGGTACAAAGATCGCTTATACCTCTGTAAGAATTCCCAGCTAAAACAAAAGATTCTTATGGAATTGCACACTTCTCCCTTAGGAGGGCACTCAGGATTTTTAAAAACTTACCACAGGGTTAAGAAGGAATTTTTTTGGGATGGCCTTAAATCAGATATTCAAAAGTTTGTGGCGGAATGTTTGGTTTGCCAACAAAATAAAGTTGAAACAATTAAGACACCGGGTCTATTACAACCTTTATCCATTCCAAGCCAACGTTGGGAGGAGGTTTCAATGGATTTTATCACAGGTTTACCCAAGTCTGAGGGAAAGAGTGTCATCATGGTGGTAGTTGACAGACTTACCAAGTATGCACACTTTTGTGCATTATCACATCCATTTAAAGCCAGTACAGTTTCTACTGCATTTATGGAAACAATTCAAAAGCTACATGGAAACCCAAAGATTATTGTAAGTGACAGAGATCCCATTTTCACTGGAAATTTTTGGACAGAATTATTTTCTTGTCTTGGTACTCAGTTAGCTCATAGCTCATCTTATCATCCTCAATCTGATGGGCAAACTGAGATAGTAAACAAATGTTTGGAAGGATATCTTCGTTGCTTTGTATCTGATAAACAGACACAATGGGTCAAATGGTTGCCTCTGGCTGAATGGTGGTATAACACTTCCTTCCATACAGCAACAAAAATGACCCCATTTATGGCACTTTATGGGTATCAACCACCATCCATCACATCATATTTAAGAGAAAATTCTAAGGTTCAGGCAGTGGAACATCACATCGAACATCAACAACAAGTCCTCCAACTCTTAAAGGATAACCTCGTGTTGGCACAAAATAGAATGAAACAACAGGCAGATCAACATCGCAGTGAAAGAAGTTTTGATGTAGGTGATTGGGTATTCCTACGGCTACAACCATATAAGCAAATGTCCCTAAAGCAAGCTAAGAAGGATAATAAATTATCACCAAAGTATTATGGTCCGTACAAGGTGTTGCAAAAGATTGGTACTATGGCATACAAATTGGAGCTTCCTGCAGCTTCTCGATTGCACCCAGTTTTCCATGTTTCATGTTTAAAGAAGGTTATAGGCGACAAGCTCCCAGTTCAAACAATATTGCCAGAACTTGACGAGGAAGGAAAAATTATATTGGAACCGGAAGCAGTCACAGAAACAAGAACTCGACAGCTACGAAATCGATCAATTTCAGAGTATCTTATCAAGTGGAAGAACTTATCCGCTGAAGATTCCACATGGGAGGATGAGAATTTTATGCAGAAGTATCCAGAACTACTCAAGCGTTGAGGACAACACTTTTTTGAAGGAGAGGGGCATGTTGGGTCCCTACAATACTAGTGATTACCCCATTACTATTGTAGTTATACCCCTTATTTATATTGTTGTGCCCCTATTACCCCCATGTTGTTATTTCTGTGCCCCATAGAATCCCTCTATTGTTATTTTTGTGGCTTTATATTATTATTGTTAGGTCGGCTGGATTATATTGTGACTCCTTAGACTCCTATATATAGAAAGGAGGTTTTGTCATTTGTATCATCCAAGAATTGTTCATTTATGTAATGTAAAGGAGGTTTCCCCCTCGAAGAGGCTGAATTCTAAGGCGTTGATCTATCTTTTCTATCTTTTCTTGAGCTGGTTTCATAACACTCAATAATTGATGTGCACATCTCGAGGAATCAATCACCTTCCTGAAAGGAATTCTCACCAACGAGACTGAAGAAAATTTTGGGGATCAAAGCAGCAAAAATAAGCCAAAAGAATATCCTTCTGTAAATCAAAACTAGGATCTTTATGTAGTTTTTATTTTGTATCAACAATTGCATCTCAAGTTCTATCTATTTAGTTTCTATGAAATGTAGATGTCAAGTTTTTTTGCAACAGTTTGTAAGAATCTACAAGCAGTCAGTAGTTGGAAAACTGGGAACTTATGAACTTAGCATCTCTGCTGATTGGGATTGTGCTCTCTTTGCCTTCCCTCTCAGCTTAGCTGGTTCCAAAATCCATGTAATGGGAGCTCGCTCCTTTCTCTTTTTTTAATATAAAAACCAATACCCGACTGTGTTAAAAAAATGTTGCCAAATAATCTTTGCAACCTATGATGATATATTACTATTTTAGTACTTTTATTACATTTATATATATATAATGACAAATCTACATTTATAGTGAGACATGTTAATGTAAAATAAAATGACAAAAATACGTAAAAATGGATATTAACATTTTTAAATATTGAAAAATAACTATTTTTAATGGTTATTTTAACATTAAAAAATTGTTATTAAAAAGAATTATTTGTTTTAATAAAACTATATAGCTTTTATTTATATGTGTATTATTTAGATTATATAAGTTTTCATTTATAATGAAATAATGTTAATATAAAAAAAAGTGATAATTTTTTTTTATATAGAGATGTTTTCATGAATTTTGATTTAACAAATCAACCAAATCATGTAATTATTAATTGAATCATTTACTTGAACATATTGTGACATATCGATTTAAGAATTAGACTCGAGTGAGGAAGATAATGTTTCTACACAATTATGAATGGGGTTTATTCTAGTTTCATGGCATCTCGTGGAGGAGGGGGTATGGACCCCTCCCACGGGAATGTGGTTTCTTGAAGCGAAATCATTCTTCAATCTGTGCAAATCCACAAATATTCCAAGTTGAAAAGAACATGTTGGAGCATTTAAGACTTAGGAAAATTGTGATCCAGAAACATCCACATTAATAGCTCGACATTTATTGGACCAAATAGTAGCATAACCTCAAAAATCTAGATATTGCATTCATCAACTTGAGATCGTTCCCAAATACAAACTTCCTCAAGAGTTGGAGGCAAAATATAGTACACATGTAAGATCATGTGCTTATCGGAAAATTCATAGGTCTTTGGCATCACAGAAAGAGCACTAGTCTAATGGATTAAAAAATATAGGTAACCCATAGGAGATGTAGATCTAAATAACAACCCGAGAGATCTAGAAAGGGTTATCTAAAATGGACCCCACATTTTCAAATTTGCAGGCTTATACATATGCTTCTAGACATAGAGATTTACTCTAGACAAAGAAGACTTTATGGTTGTAATACCCCTTTTTAAACCCTGAATTTTGTAATATGTAATGAAGACTAATAATGTTGGAATGACCTACATGAGTACTTTAATATACTTCATTTTATATAAATATTAATTATTATTTAATATATTGCTAAAGATGAAGAATACAACAACTAACATGGATCTTGATTCTTGAGGGGAAAGTTGTAATAGGGATTTGGGAAGTTTTTTTTATCTTACCTAAATTAATTATTCATATCTATGATTTTGTAGTTGAAATACCAAAATTCCAATATCTATGAGAATAATGGTGGGGAGTGGTATTGAATTTCTCCAATATTATGGGCTACGTACCCATTCTGGAGACTTCTGGTTCAACATGCAGCCTGAGGAAGGACCTTAAATTCTCATTTTGGGAAGTGCATGTGTGGGAGAGAATAGAAAAAGAGGAAGAGTAGAGAGAGAAGCAAGGAGAGAGAAACTAAGGTATGTGAGAGTGGTGTGAGAAGGCTAGAGAATGTGTGCCAGTGAATGAGTGGAATATGTGAACATAAATTGAACAACACATGAGGCTGTGAATGTGGCTTGAAGAAGGAGGTGATATATATCCTTCTGAGTCACAACAATCCTATGTGGATTTGTGATTCTAATTGAATTGGATAAGGAAGTTAGTGTGGAAGCCTTCAACATAAGTGAGAGGGCTAGGGGAATTGTTTAAATAATTTGTCTCAACTAAGCATGTAAGGCACTAAGAACAGGGAAGTACTGAGGGATTTTTGGATTAGTGAAGGACTCCCTTTACGTTGTGCAGGCCATTGGTGGCCATTTTGCGAGTGTTAATAGCCATGGCTCAGTGGTTGAAAGGTATAATATAGATTCTTGCATGTGAAGGAGAGTGGTCTTGATTTCCTCTACCTTTATTTGAAATTTGTGGAACCTTAAGAGAATCTTCCTCTTAAGGCATGAGATATGGCTTGGGGGTGGGTATCGACAAGAGATCTATAGTGTAGTTGTGCCTATAATTTGGTGGAGAGTGGCTCTCCTTTCTTCAATTTCCAGATAGTTTAAGGGAATCAGATAAGTATATCTATTTCTCTCATAAAGAAATGAAATTGATATTTAGTGTTTCGGGGTTTTTTGTTATGTTAGTCGCCTCATATGTTTTTAATGGTAAGTTGGAAGTTGTTATGTTAGTTTACCAAATATGTATAAGTGATGAGCTAAATGTATTGTATAGTTTTGCTTGGGTGCTAAATATTACTTCTTTCATGAATGAATGTTATATAAAAGGTCTTCTCTAGAACAAGTTACTTGTTAGGTCCCTATACTACTAGTGTAACCCCTTATTGTTATTAGTGCAACCCCCTTATTATATTGTTGTGCCAATGTAGTCCCCATATTGTTATTATTGTGCCCCATAGAAGCCCACTATTGTTATTATTGTGCCCTTACATTATTATTGTTATGTCGGCTTTGATTATATTATGACCACTTAGACTCCTATATATAGAAATGAGGTCTTGTCATTTGTATCATCCAAGAATTGTTCATTTGTGTAAAGAAAAGGAGGTTTCTCCCTCGAAGAGGCTGAATTATAAGGCGTTAATCTATCTTTTCCATCTTTTTGTGTGCTGGTTACATAACAGTTGGTATCATAGGTTTGGATTCTAGGGTTTCGCTACTCCAAATAGGTCATCGTGGAATTTTCGCTGTAAATTTTTGGCTGCGAGGCTTCAGAAGTGGAAAAAAAATCCATTTGATAACAAATCGCGCTGAACATCGGGTCCGAATTTCAGATCTTGTCTCGCTATATTTTCAGAGATATGATCTAAGTAAGTTAAGGTTTTTGCAAGCTCTAGAATTTCATCTAAAACAAGTCATCGTGGAATTTTCTCTATACCGTTTTCTATACGAAGTTTCATAAGCTAAAAAGAAAACCCATTTGAGAAGAAATCGGTTTGAACCTCAGGTTCGAATTTCAGATCTTGGCTCGCTATATTTTCAGATATATGATCTGAGGAAGATAGGGTTTTTGCAGACTCCCGAATTACATCCTAAACAGGTGACCTTGGGAAAATCATCATAACTTTCGCTCTAAGCATCAAATTGAAATTTTGTAAGAAGTTACAAAAAGAGGACGGACTGTATTTTGTTTGGGTATAATTTTTAGAACCTAAGGTTGAAACAGTGACACATGGCATGTCGTAGAAGTTAACTCTACTGAACTAGTCTATAATTAGGTCATCATGGGATATTGGGAATAAAGCTTTCTTCGGGAATCCAATTGTGATCAGACTTGCGGAGTTATAAAGAGGACTCAGAGGGCTATTACAGGCCAAGATTTTAGAATTTTTAGATCTGAAATTACAGAGTTAAAATCATTTCAAGATCGAGCTCCTAAAATCAAGAAAAAGCGAGATGAGGAAGTTTGATGGCAAGGATCCGGTAAATTGGATACTACAGATGGAGAAATATTTTGATCTACATGGTGTACCACTATTACAAAAAGGTGCGTATTACATCTAATTATTTAGAATCGGATCAATTTTTATGGTATAAAGGACTTTGTTCTCATAAGCCGCTTGTTACGTGGTCAATTTTCACGGAGGAAATGATAGCACATTATGAGGATACAAAGAGAAACACCTTCTTTAACCTATTGATAAATCTCAAACAAAAGTGTTCAATGGCAGAGAACATTGAGGACTTTCAAAAATTGAAAATAAGGGCAAATGATATTCCAAATAAGAAGAGGATTGATGTCTCCATAGGGACTTTAAAGGATAACATTCAACATGAGGTTCATCATTTGGAACCTGATTCATTGGAGAGGGCAAGAAAAGTGGAAAACAAAATTATGGCAACAAGGAAGTCTACCCCACAAAACTATAAAGATGTAAGTATTGTTTCTCCTATCCTTCCACAACCTACAAGATTGACACCACAACAATTGGAAGAAAAAAGAGCAAGAGGTCTTTGTTACAATTGTGATAAAAATTACATTAAAGGTCACAAGTGTGCTGAGAAGAAATTATTTTACATTGATTGTGAAGAGGAGGAAGAAAAGGATCAAGAAATGTCAAAAGAAGAGGATATACACCAGGAACCAACCCGAGAGAAAGAAGAAATGAATCCGACCATATATTGTAAAGCATTTGCAAGAATTACCACTCCTCAAACTCTCAAGATAGAAGGACATATCAAGAAGAAAAATGTTCAAGAAGTGAAAGATCACATCGAGCATCAAGAAATGAATTTGACCATATCTTGTAATTCATTGGAAGAAATTACCATTCCTCAAACTCTCAAGATAGAAGGACATATCAAGAAGAAAAATGTTCAAGAAGTGAAAGATCACATCGAGCATCAAGAAATGAATCCAACCATATCTTGTAATGCATTGGAAGAAATTACCACTCCTCAAACTCTTAAGATAGATGGACATATCAAGAAGAAAAAGATTCAAGCAGTGAAATATCACATCAAGCATCAATTACAAGTTCTCTAACTTTTAAAGGATAACGCCACTTTGGTGCATAATTGAAAGAAACAACAGGAAAATCAACATTGTAGTGAAATAATTTTGATGTAGGTGATTGGGTATTTTTACGGCTACATCTCAAGCAAGCAATTTATGAGAAGGAAATGTTGAAAATACTACATGCACTTAAGAAATGACGACCTTACCTAATGGGAAGACACTTCAAGGTAAAAATGGATCATGAGAGTCTTAAATACTTTTTAGAGCAAAGATTATCTTTAGAAGAACAGAAAAATGGGTCACAAATATGTTGGGTTATGACTTTGAAATCATCTACAAAAAAGGGAAACAAAATGTTGTTGCAGATGCACTCTCAAGAAAGGATGAGGATGTGGAAGCATTGTTTTGTGCTATTTCTATTATCCAACCAGATTGGATACATGAAGCAAGGGATGAATGGAAGAAGGATCAAGAAGTGTGGCCACTCATTCAATAGTTGCAGAAGATCCCAGTTCAAACAATATTGCCGGAACTTTATGAGGAAGGAAAAATCATATTAGAACCTGGAGCATCCACAAAAACAAGAACCTGACAGCTATGAAATCGATCAATTTCAGAGTATCTCATCAAGTGGAAGAACTTACCCACTGAAGATTCCACATGGGAGGACAAGAATTTTGTACAGAAGCATCAAGAACTACTCAAGCATTGAGGACAACACTTTATGAAGGAGAGGGGCATGTTAGGTCCCTATACTACTAGTGTAACCCCTTATTGTTATTAGTGCAACCCCCTTATTATATTTTTGTGCCCATGTAGTCCCCATATTGTTATTATTGTGCCCCATAGAAGCCCACTATTGTTATTATTGTGCCCTTACATTATTATTGTTATGTCGGCTCTGATTATATTATGACCCCTAGACTCCTATATATGGAAAGGAGGTCTCGGACTATGGGGAAGGTTGAGTGAATTATGGGGTGGCCAAGTTGAGGTTAATGGGGCCAAGGGATAGAAAATTCCTCCCTTGCAATATGTGAAAATGTTCATTCCACACCAGGGGTCTGCTAAAACTATTAGGTTGAGGGCCAAATTTTGGTATAATGGGGAATGGTCGCACAACAAGGTTTGGGTTTGATCTATGAGGCTCGAGGAGGGTATGACATGTTAGGATGCCACATGGGAAAGTAAATGGATAATGTGGAAAGGTGCAATGATGTGGATGGATGCCACATGGGTGCCATGTGGTGACACCTTGCTAATGTGGTAGGGAGTTATGGGCTACACTTTAAACGACCTTAATTCCCAATATGGAAGTCATATTATGATCAAATTTATATCACCATAAAGCTCCTGAAAATCCATACGTGATTGTGGTGTCTAATCTAAGTTTTAAGCAAGTTGAAATTTGAGGAAATTTTAAGATCCCATTTCCATGAAAGGACTATGGAAGTCGAGTCAATGAAACTAGCACCTTATGCTACCCTTAGGATGGTATATGGGGTGGATGGGGTGTTACATCTGATTAACTGGGTTTTTCTTGAGGAAGGGAGACTAATATGGGAAAGATTTCTTCATGCTATTTCTCGTGTACACATTAGAATTTCATAGAAAATAGATTAATTTGTGTGGGTTTATAATACTTCGAGAGGTTCTTATAGAGCAAAAAAGGTATATCAAGGCCTTGTGGAGGAAAGGATCTTGAACCTTGTCTAGTGTGGTGGAAACCCTCATGGGAGCCTAAGGAACTACCTAAAATAATCCTATTAATGTGGTTAGTACTCAATGGTAAGACTTTTAAATCGGTTGTTCTGCAAAAGAAGAGCTAGGAGGGTCAAGGGATGTGTTTTTTTTGCATAGAAAATAATGGGGACATTCAATACATCTTCATTAAGTGAAAATTATCTTTGATGATATGGTATGAGGTTTCAAAATCCCTCAATATTCAAGGATCATGTAAAAGAGAGCATAACACTTGGCTTCTAGGATGGTTATTCCAACCATAATTGGAAATCCTTCTGTGCTCTTTCATTAATAATAATTTGGAGCATTTGGACTACCCACAATTTGAATATCTTTGAATGGTGTTACTTATTGCCCAAGATAGTGGCTACAAGGGCTTTTAGTATTTTATTTTGTAGAAACCTTCATATAGACCATCCACAAGAAAATCGATGATGGCCTCGACTTTTGATCAGTGACAACCATGGACATATTTTTATGGTGTGTGCCAAAGAATTGAGTAGGTTTATGTCTTATGGTTTGTTTTGTATGTCAATGAGCATTTCTACTATACTTTCAAAGGTAATGTTGAGTCTAGGACCAATAATAAAGCATAATTACTTTCTCTTCTCTTCCTAATGAAATTTGCAAAGCTAAAAAATATATAGCTAAAGTAGGTGATGGGAGAATCCCTCCAAGTGATCTAATGGATGAAGAATTTAGTTCAATGTAATATTCTTACTAGGGAAAATAACAGTAAATACCAAAACATGAACTAGCAGCAAAAAATAAAAAATTTAACCACACATGACAAATCAATACACTAAATAAACTAGACGAAAATTTTGAGCCATTTTCATAATATCAAGAAATTTGGGTACAAATGAGTGAGAATAAAGAAACATGGGATTTATTATGCAAGTTATGTAAAACCTAGGTGGAATATTGATGTCCCAAGTGCCGGAATGACTCCCCACAAAATTTGTGCACTACCCGTAATTTCTATCAACTGTTTATGGAATGGAGCTGGATTTTTGCCTAAAGAATTGCTCAAAAAAATCTACAAAATTAGCTCTGACCTCCTCTCACCAAACCCAGAAATACTTTAGGTTGATTTTAGCTGACCTGAAAGCCCCAAAAAGTGTGAATTTCCCTCTCTGGCTGGTTGTGTGCACTACAAGAAATGTTCTTCCAAATTATGCCCAAATCCTCAGCTAATAATGCCTCCAATATCCCTACAAAATTCTCCTCCGGAAACACTCTTCTTCTCCTGCCTTAACTCCTCCGGAAATGAATCTCCCTATGCCCCTATGCAAGCCTTGCTCACTCTTCTCTACACACTACTCCAAAAAAGATAAATTTGTCCCACAATTCTCCTACCCTTTAGCCCTACAAACTCACTGCAAAATCTCTAGCTCAAATGAGAGAAATCTCCTACAAATTCCTCAGTACTCTAACCCTCTATAGTTACTCCCCAAACGAAAACTTTGAATTGCTTCTATACCCAAGAAATGTGTAGAACTACGTAAACACCTAGAATAAGCTTTGTGGAAGCCCAGAAAAGGGAATCCCCAACTTCCTCACTAGGGACACACTCAAAGTTCTCTGAAATGAGGGTGGAATTTTTCCTGAAACTCTTGTGCGAAATAGCACTTCTCTTCTTGTGCTCAACAAATCCAAGAGAGTTCAATTTCTAAAATGAGATAGACCAAAGATCCAAAATGAAGGCCTCCTAGTCTTATTTATAATTATTGGTCCTCTCTCCGTTAGTGGACCCCATTCTCCACTAAATCACACCTTTTTCTCGCTCCTCCTCCAGAAGTGTGAATTTCCTTTTAGAGTTCAAATTGCCTCCTTATGGCTCCCACATTCCACTAAGGCTGAAATTTTCACCCTTTCATCTAAGTCCCAATGTCAAAAATTCCTTCAATGGAAAATTGTCAAAATTGGCCATTCCTAAGCAATTTAGGAAATTGAGCATATCACAGTCTTCCCTACTAAAATTTTCTTATCCTTAATCAATTGTAATGTCGGATGTTGTAACACTTGTTCACCCTCCCATGTAGCGTCCTGCTCAGGTAAGTCCTTCCATCTGACAAGGAACACCTTGATGATCTTGTTTTGAAGCTTCTTGTCTTGCACCTCCAAAATAGCCTCTGGAACCGATATTAAGTTCCCCTCATCATCCAATGGTGGTAACTCTGTAGCAGTTGTAACCTTTTGTCTTAGTGCCTTCTTTAGGCATGACACATGGAACACATTATGCACCTTTCTCCCTAACGGAAGCTCCAACTCATATGCCACTTCTCCTACATGCCTAATCACCCTGTATGGTGCATAAAAGTGAGGCTTAAGCTTCTCACCCACCTTCTACTTGAGAGTAGACTGCCTGTATGGTTGGAGCCGCAAGTAGACCAAGTCCCCAACCTCAAATTTCCTCTCAAATTTGTGTCGATCTGCATAAAACTTTTGTTTGTTCTTGGTGATCTATAGGTTATCCTTTATAGCTCTAAGAATATTTTGGCTCTCCTAGATCCAATCTGTAGCCCCTGGGGCTCATTTGTCACCAAAAACGATGTCATCAAAAGGAAAAGCATCATAACCATATAGAGCATGAACGGGTGATATACCAATGGACATATGGTAGATGGTGTTGTAGAAATACTCCCCAAGATGTAGCCACTTCACCCAAGTGTGATGTTTCTCCATCACATATTTTCTCAGGTAAACTTCCAGCCACTTGTTTACTATCTCTACCTGACTGTCGGTCTAGGTGTGGTAAATGGTGTTGGGTGTGAGATCAGTCCCCAGCAATATGAAAATATCGCCAGAAACCCCCCATGAACATGTTGTCCCTTTCACTGATAATGGTCTTGGGAAGATCAGGCAATCTAAACACCTCCCTGAAGAATAGCTTAGCCACCTGTGAAGCTCAATACCTGGATGGGATAGCGAAAAAGTGGGAAACTTTAGTCACCCTATCCACCAACACAGATGCAAACATGCCCCTGGACAATTGAGAGTCTTGTGATGAAGTCCATAGAAATTCTCTCCCACTTCCACACTGAAATAGGGAGTGGATGGAGTAACTCGATCAGATATGTGTGTACACCCTTATTCCTCTGATAGGTGTTGCACTCTTGCACATGTGTCAAGACATCCCCCTTGAGACATCTACAAGTGAATCACTCCCTAATATTCCAATAAGTTTTGAGGAATCTCATATGTCCTGCCATAGGTGAGTCATGAGTTTCCTGCATGATCCTCTCATGTAGTTGTGACCCTGGCACTAGGTATATCTTATCCTTATAATATATCACCTTGTTCATCACCTTTTATCTTTCATCCCCAAATGAGATCTAATATCTTGCATCCCTGGTCATTCTTTGAGTACTCCACCAAAAGCTACGCCCTCCAATCATGGGTGATTTTATAAAGCCACAAAAATAACAATAGAGGGATTCTATGGGGCACAGTAATAACAATATGGGGGCAATAGGGGCACAACAATATTAATAAGGGGTATAACTACAATAGTAATGGGGTAATCACTAGTATTATAGGGACCCAACATGCCCCTCCAAAAAAGTGTTGTCCTCAACGCTTGAGTAGTTCTGGATACTTCTGCATAAAATTCTCATCCTCCCATGTGGAATCTTCAGCGGATAAGTTCTTCCACTTGATAAGATACTCTGAAATTGAACGATTTCGTAGCTGTCGAGTTCTTGTTTCTGTGACTGCTTCTGGTTCCAATATATTTTTTCCTTCCTCGTCAAGTTCTGGCAATATTGTTTGAACTGGGAGCTTGTCGCCTATAACCTTCTTTAAACATGAAACATCAAAAACTGGGTGCAATCGAGAAGCTGCAGGAAGCTCCAATTTGTATGCCATAGTACCAATCTTTTGCAACACCTTGTACGGACCATAATACTTTGGTGATAATTTATTATCCTTCCTAGCTTGCTTGAGGGACATTTGCTTATATGGTTGTAGCCGTAGGAATACCCAATCACCTACATCAAAACTTCTTTCACTGCGATGTTGATCTACCTGTTGTTTCATTCTATTCTGTGACAACACAAGGTTATCCTTTAAGAGTTGGAGGACTTGTTGTTGATGTTCGATGTGATGTTCCACTGCCTGAACCTTAGAATTTTCTCTTAAATATGATGTGATGGATGGTGGTTGATACCCATAAAGTGCCATAAATGGGGTCATTTTTGTTGCTGTATGGAAGGAAGTGTTATACCACCATTCAGCCAGAGGCAACCATTTGACCCATTGTGTTTGTTTATCAGATACAAAGCAACGAAGATATCCTTCCAAACATTTGTTTACTATCTCAGTTTGCCCATCAGATTGAGGATGATAAGATGAGCTATGAGCTAACTGAGTACCAAGACAAGAAAATAATTCTGTCCAAAAATTTCCAGTGAAAATGGGATCTCTGTCACTTACAATAATCTTTGGGTTTCCATGTAGCTTTTGAATTGTTTCCATAAATGCAGTAGAAACTGTACTGGCTTTAAATGGATGTGATAATGCACAAAAGTGTGCATACTTAAGTCTGTCAACTACCACCATGATGACACTCTTTCCCTTAGACTTGGGTAAACCTGTGATAAAATCCATTGAAACCTCCTCCCAATGTTGGCTTGGAATGGATAAAGGTTGTAATAGACCCGGTGTCTTAATTGTTTCAACTTTATTTTGTTGGCAAACCAAACATTCAGCCACAAACTTTTGAATATCTGATTTAAGGTCATCCCAAAAAAATTCCTTCTTAACCCTGTGGTAAGTTTTTAAAAATCCTGAGTGCCCTCCTAAGGGAGAAGTGTGCAATTCCATAAGAATCTTTTGTTTTAGCTGGGAATTCTTACAGAGGTATAAGCGATCTTTGTACCATAACGAATCATTTTGCCAGCTAAATGTACCAGACGTACTGGAATCTTGTTATGACTTTCGAATAAGTGCCCATACTTCTTCGTCATTCTTCCATTCCTCCCTTGCTTCATTTATCCAATCTGGTTGGATAATAGAAATGGCACACAACAATGCTTCCACATCCTCATCCTTTCTTGAGAGTGCATCTGCCACCACATTTTGCTTCCCTTTTTTGTAGATGATTTCAAAGTCATAACCCAACATCTTTGTGACCCACTTTTGTTGCTCTTCAGAGGATAATCTTTGTTGTAAAAAGTATTTAAGGCTATCATGATCCGTTTTTACCTTGAAGTGTCTACCCATTAGGTAGGGTCGCCATTTCTTAAGTGCATGGAGCATTGCCAACATTTCCTTCTCATAAATAGCTTTGCTTAAAAACTTTCCCTTGATTGGACGACTTTCAAAAGCAATGGGTCTTTCATCTTGCATTAGAACAACACCAATTCCATTTCCTGAAGCATCACATTCCACAATAAAGGTTTTTGTGAAGTCCGGTGTAGCTAAGACCGGTGCTTGGCACATTGCCTCTTTAAGATGTTCAAAGGCCTTTGTTGCTTCTGGAGTCCATGAAAATGCATCTTTCTTCAATAATGTTGTTAGAGGTGCTGCTATTCTCCCATAATTCTTAACAAACTTGCGATAATACCCTGTCAACCTGAGAAATCCTCGCAGATGCTTTATGGATGTGGGGATTTTCCATTCCTTAATGGCTTTAATTTTGCTAGGGTCTACCTTAACTCCTTCATGAGATACAATATGACCCAAATATTCCACCTCCTGGACTCCAAAGAAACATTTGGATCTTTTTGCATATAATTGTTTCTCCTTCAATAGTTGTAGCACCTTGTCAACATGTTCAACATGATCCTTCCAAGACTTGCTGTAGATTAGTATATCATCAAAAAATACTAACACAAATTTTCTAAGGAATGGTTTGAAAATTGAATTCATCAAACCTTGAAATGTTGAAGGTGCATTGGTAAGGCCAAAAGGCATGACCAAAAATTCATAATGACCCTCATGAGTTCTAAATGATGTTTTCGGAATGTCTTCAGTCTTCATTCTGATTTGATGATATCCTGAACGAAGATCCAACTTGGTGAAGTAAATTGATCCATGCAATTCATCCAATAATTCATCAATGACAGGAATGGGGAACTTATCTTTAATAGTGAGCTTGTTGAGCTCCCTATAATCCGGACACATGCGCCATGATCCATCCTTCTTGTGCACCAATACTACTGAAGCAGAGAAAGAACTTTGACTCGGTTGAATTATAACAACCTCTAGCATTTCTGCAACCATATGTTCAATTTCACTTTTTTGGACATAGGGATATCTGTACGGCCTGATGTTTGGAGGAACACTTCCTGGAATCAGATGAATAGCATGATCATGATCACGCATAGGTGGGAGACCTTTGGGAGTCTCAAATACCTTGCAATGATTGTCCAGGACTTTTTGGAGATCTGGAGAAATAGATGATTCCGATGTGGAAACATCTAGCGAGCATAATTGTGCAATTACACCTCTTTGCTCCTTTTTTAGAAGCTTTGTCATACCATTAGAGCTGATTATCTTTCCTGGTTTCCCTGCAATACCCCTTAATTCAACTTCCTTTCCTTCCATAGAAAATTTGATGAAAAGTTCTTGAAAATTAAAAGCTATTGTACCCAGGGATTGTAGCCATTGGACTCCTAGTACAACATCAGCACCTCCCATTGGAATGGAAAGCATTGGGCTAGTCAATACATATTCTCCCATGGATAGCTTGATATTATGGCACTTTCCAGAGCAATTTATTGTTCCTCCATTTGCAATCATCACTTGACACTCTGGTGCTGGATATAGGAAGCAATTCAATTCTTTTGCTACCTTACAATGAATAAAATTGTGGGTGCTTCCTGAATCAATCAACACTATTACCTTTTTCTTCTTGATTTGTCCTTCTATCTTGATGGTTTGAGGAGTGGTAATTCCCGCCAATGCATTACAAGATATGGTCGGATTTATTTGTTCTTTATCTAGGCTTTGTTCTTGGAGTATATCCTCTTCTTTTGACCTTTCTTGCTCCTTTTCTTCTTCCTCTTCACAATCTATGTAGAATAATTTCTTCTCAGCACACTTATGACCTTTAGTGTATTTGCTATCACAACTGTAACAAAGCCCTTTTGCTCTTTTTTCTTCCAATTGTTGTGGTGTCAACCTTATAGGTTGTGGAAGACTAGGGGCAACAACACTTCCATCTTTATAGTTGTGAGTGGTATGCTTCCTGGTTGCCATAATTTTGCTTTCCATTTTTCTTGCTAACCTGAATGCCTTCTCTAATGAATCAGGTTCCCAAAGGCGAACATCATGTTGGATATTATCCTTTAAAGACCCTATGAACACATCAATCCTATGCTCCTCTGGAATATCTTTTACCCTTATGTTCAATTTTTGGAACTCCTCAATGTGCTCCATTATTGAACTCTTTTGTTTGAGACTTATCAATTGGCTAAAAAAAATGTTGCTTTTTGTATCCTCATAATGTGCTATCAATTCTTCCGTAAAAATTGTCCAAGTGATAAATGGTTTACGAGAGCAAAGTCATTGATACCATACAAACTGATTTGGTTCCAAATATAAAGTTGCCATACGTACCTTTTGTGTGTTTTGCACATTATTGAGATCAAAGAATTGCTCCATCTGTAATATCCATGTGGCAGGATCCTTGCCATCAAACTTCCTCATATCGATTTTTGGAATATGGTGAGTCTTCGATCCAAAATTAGCGTCTATGGAATCATGATTAACATTTCTTTTGTTCTCATCATGAGTTTCCTTTAGTACCCTTTCACCCTTAGGGACCATTTCTTGTAGCAACTTATTCATATTTATCTTCAATTTGTCCATGTCTGTCTTCAAATCTATCTTCAAATCATCCATCTTAGCTTCCACGTCAATCATCTTAGATTCTACGCCTTTCTTTAAACAGTCCATCTTAGCTTCTACACCTTTCTTTAAACCATCCATCTTAGCTTCTACATCTTTCTTTAAACCATCCATCTTAGATTCTGTTCCTTTTTGTGCAAGGGACAGTTGTTGCACTTGGTCTTGTAATTTTGATATATCATGTTGCATTTCTTCCCCTTCTTCATGAGTCATGCTAGAGCTTTCAGGTTCCTTACTAGGTGTTTGCATTTTTTTTCCTCGGGGCATCAGTTACTGATAATAATGCTCTACTATGCCCTTTGAATTCCTTCAAAATAAATTTTCAAACCAAGCTTAAGCAAAAATTTAAGAAAATCTACACACCTTTTTTCACTTTGTAGGAGCTCGATATTGCCTCTGATGTATCTCTGTACTTTCCAATCATCTAGTTTTGAATTTGTGCGCTGTAGTAGCTCTCTGTGTCCTCTTTCCAATGCCACAAGTCTGACCCAAATTGGATTCTCCAAGGAAGAGTTATGTGAAATATCCCACAGTGACTTGCTTATAGACTAGTTCAGTAGAGCGAACTTGTACGACGTGCCACGAGTCACCGTTTCGACCTTTGGATCTGAAACATGCATACAAGAAACAACAGTCTGTCCTCTTTCTATAAATTCTTACGAAATTTCAATCCGATCCCTAGAGAGAAAGTTATGGCGATTTTCCCCAGGTCACCTGTTTTGAATGTAATTTAGGAGTCTGCAAAAAGACCAACTTCCTCAGATCATATCTCTGCAAATATTGCGCGAAAAGCTCTGAAATTCAGACCCAAGGTTCAGCGCAATTTCTTCTCAAATGGGTTTTTTTTGTGACTTCTGAAACGTCACAGAAAAAACGCTATAGTGAAAATTCCACGATGACCTGTTTGGAGCAGCGAAACCCTAGAATCCAAAGCTCTAATACCAAATGTTATGAAACCAGCTCAAGAAAAGATAGAAAATATAGATCAATGCCTTAGCATTCAGCCTCTTCGAGGGGGAAACCTCTTTTACATTACATAAATGAACAATTCTTCGATGATTCAAATGACAAAACCTCCGTTCTATATATAGGAGTCTAAGGAGTCACAATATAATCCAGCTGACCTAACAATAATAATATAAAGCCACAAAAATAACAATAGAGGGATTCTATGGGGCACAGTAATAACAATATGGGGTCAATAGGGGCACAACAATATTAATAAGGGGTATAACTATAATAGTAATGGGGTAATCACTAGTATTATAGAGACCCAACAATCCATGGGCTCCATGGGATCATCAACAATATCAATTTCAGATTCGGGCACAGACGGGCCATCCAAGATACCCATATCATCATTCTTCTTAGGAGGATCTGAAGGGAGGTCTCTAACTTTTCCAAGAGAAGAATCTTCATCGAATGTAACATCCTTCCTAATTTCAACCTTCCTTTGACTAGGAATATATATTCTAAATGATTTAGAATTTTCACAATACCCAACAAACGTACCTTTTCTTCTTGTAGCTTCCAAATTGCTTTTTTTCTCCTTCGGCACATGGAAATATACGGGACATCCAAATATGCGGAAATGACTAATGTCGGGCTTCACACCTGTAAATACTTCTTCGAGAGTTTTGTTTTCCAAAGCTTAATGAGGCACCCTGTTTTGAACATATATGATAGCATGTGAAGCTTTGGCCCAAAGAAATTTAGGCAACTTTTGATCATGGAGCATTGCTCGAGTGGCTTCTACTATAAACCTGTTCTTCCTTTCAGCTAGACCATTTTGTTTGGGAGTATATGGAACAATTGTTTCCTTCTTGATCAATGAATTCATTTGACATGTATTCTCAACCATTATCAGACCTGAATATTTTGATCTTCTTCCCTGTTTGATTTTCAATCAATGCTTTGAACTCCTTAAATGTTTCAAAGGCTTCATCCTTATGGTTCAAAAAGTCTGTCCATGTCTTCCTTGAAAAGTCATCAATGAATGTGATGTAGTAAAGATATCCACTAATAGAGTGCATGAACATTGGTCCACATATGTTGGAATGAATGAGATGGAGGATGTCAGTGGTCTTGTTCTCACTAGAGGGGAATGGTACCCTTGTCATCTTTCCGCTAGCACATCCCAGACATACTCCATCATGTTGAGCTTGAACCTTTGGAATCCCTGAGACCAAGTTCTCTAGTTTCATAAGAGCGTCATAATGAAGATTAGCCAACCTCCGAAGCCATAATTCACTTAGATGATTTGTATTATGAACCAATGCTAGTAGAGACCTTCCAGTGACCTTGTAGAGTCCTTCATATCTTGTTCCCAAAGTGAATGCATCTTTCATAAGTGATCCAATGGGCCAAGTAAGAACATTTCCTTTGATGAAGGCAACCCTCATCCCTTTATCTTCCAAGGCGGAGATTGATACCAAATTCTTCTTTAACCCAGGCACATACATTACATCATGTAATACAATAGATTCCCCATAATTCAAATGAAATTTGACAGATCCAAAACCTTTAACGAGATGAGTAGAGTTGTCTCCAAGAATGATTTTCAAATTTGACTCCCTCTCTACCAAGTTAGAGAGAACTTCTTTGTAATTTGACCGATCCAAAACCTTTAACGGGATGAGGAGATGAACTAGTAAGAGTGGAAATAAGAATATATTCAGATTGATTCACAACATTACTTTCATACCTGGAGAATTTTGACTTCTTTTGTGGACGACGATCTTCTTCATGGTCACTTGGAGCATCTCTTTTTCTTCTATCATTTCTCCCATTGCGGTCATTCCATCGGTCATCTTTCCTCTTTTGATTATTGAACCTGTTGTTGTTGCTTCTAGTGTTATATCATGGTCCATTATTCTTCTCGGGGAAATCTTGAGCATAGTGCCCTCTCTTATGACAATGGAAGCATTCAACGTTCACAAGTTCCTTTCTTCCACTAGAATTTCAAGGAGGAGGCTTTCTTAATTTGATGGACCTCCTTTCCCTTTCTTCTTCTTCTTGTCATGAGTGATGTATGCAACGGGTTCTCCTTCTTCGTGCTTTTGAATCCTTCCTCTTCCTATCATTCTTGACTCTTCTTGAGTGAGCTTTCCAACAAGTTCATTAAATGAAGGGAGGACATTTGTGTTGCTTATAGTTGTGATGAATGTTTCCCAAATAGAGGGGAGACCTCTTAGAGTTTGGACCACCAGTTCCCTATCTGACACATCTTCTCCAACTCTTAACAATTGATCTCTAACACGAGAGATCCTCATTATATAAGATTGTATGGACTCTCCTTTGTTCATCTTGGTGTCTTTGAGTTGATATTTCAAGGTGAGGATTTCATTTAAATTGTTGACCTCAAACATGCTAACAATCTTATCATACATATCTTTAGACCTACTCAAATTTCCAACATATGCAAGTAGATTGTCTTGTAAACCATCAGCTATAATTTGTTTTGCTTTCCCCTCACCTTTCTTGTATTTGTTCTTGACAATAGTGGATGCATTCTCCGGAGGCTCATGTACCTTTCCTTGAATGTAGTCCAAAACATCATTGTTATTAGCAATGATCTCCAACCTAACTTTCCATGCAGAAAAATTAGATGAGTCACCTAGCTTCTCATCACTCTTGAAGAAGGAAGTCATCTTGACTTTGACTAGATTGGTTCTTTCAACTTTCCAAAGATGAGTGCTTCAAGGCTTGTCTTCTTTTGGGCTTGTCCTTCACCTTAGCTCTGATTCCATGTTAATTTTCAGATTGTTCTATGTTGTATCAATTACTTTAGCCCAATTCCAAACTTCAATTATCAATATTAGCAATAGTTCCAATTACATTTAGTCTTTCCATTCATCAACAATAATTGAAGATAGAACAATATAAACAATGACAAAGAAGACAATCAACGCATCAACAAGAGACACCAGAAATTGGTCAAAGACCAGGGCAAAACCCACGATGGGGAAAACCCTTTGTAATTCTTCTTCTATAAGATTGTCATAAAAAGTTCAGCAGAGAGTAAAATGAGCCCAATACAATATGATCAACAATAAAACCCAACAACTTCAGAAACCTGTATACAATGGTTGAATATATTAGAGACAACTTGATTCAACCTTCGGACAACTTTAGAAAACTTCAGAGTATAGTCAACTGCAGTCAAACCCAGAGTCACTCTCATAAAGTTAGCATGAGAGTGACTTTAGCTTCTCGGTCACTCTCTTGCCTATAACATACCTGCGACTAGAGTCGAAATTTCCCAGTGTTGTGCCAGCGACCAGAACATAAACCCTAATTTTCAACGACATTTGGATATGAGATTTCGGACCTCCGTACAACATTTTCCTTCACCAGTGTACCAAACCAAATCAGATAGAAGAGAAGAAGATGCTTGATGTTTTGATTTCCAATGAGATTCAAAGTCAATTGTATTTATAGGCTTCTAGGGGTGTCCAACAAGGTCCACTTGATGTTGCTGCCAGCCTGTCCAAGTGTGCATGTGGGTGAAGCCGACTTGGTCCAATATCCATGAATGGGTGCATAAATCAAAAACCAACTTCTGCTTGTCCAAATGAGGTGATCTTTAGGTTGATTTTGGTCCTCTCGGGAAGAGGAAATCAATGCCATCATCATCTCCATTAAATGAGTAGTCTAAGTGGAATTTGACCATAGTTGCATATTTTTAACACTTTCCAGCAATGGGGATTGGATTTCATTGGGAAAATACATCCGAACTCGAGCGAGCAGCACAAATACATTCTCATGGCCATTGATTACTTCACCAAGTGGGTGGAATCCACCCCAACTTGTAGGGCTGATGAGAATGTGGTTATAGCCTTCTTGGAGGACAATATTCTCTCAAGGGTTGTGGTGCCAGGAAGATTGTCATAGACAATGCTCAAGCCTTCAAGTCCTTTAATATGGTGAACTGTTGTCAAGATTACATCATAGAGTTGTTACATTCCACAAATTATTACCCACAGGGAAACGGGTTAGCAAAGTCAACCAATAAGAATCTAGTGAATATTATCAAGAGAATGTTGAACCAAAACAAGAGGAATTGGGATGCAATTCTCAAATATGTCGTATGGGTAAACAAAATCAACACTAAAAGAGCTACATGCATGTCTTCATACCAACTAGTGTATGGAATGGATTTGGTATTTCCTATGAACCTCAGACTGTTAGTGGTGAAATTATTACAAGGGAAAACACCAGCATTAGAGAAATTTTGAGGTCTAAAATGGGCCTCATAAGGAATATTATAAAATAATATTAGATTACATCAGATTTTAGAGGGAAAAAGAAAAATACCTTTTCAACTCATATTTTCAGCTTATCTCCTTACAATTTTACTCAAATTTCGAGCGGGAACACTCATTGGATGCATAATTTAATTCTTCATTCAAGGAGTACCCATGTTGCATACTTTCGATGGACCATACTACACGAAAAATGAGAAATACATGAAAAAGGTGATTGGAATCACGTTTTTTTTTTGTATTTCGATGGACCCTACTACACGAAAAATGAGAAATACAAGAAAAAGCATGATTGCAATCACGTTGTTCATGTATTTCTGATTTTTCGTGTAGTAGGCTCCATCCAAAGCATGTAACATGGGTACTCCTTGTATGAGGAATTAAATTCTACATCCAACGACTTCTCCCGCTTGAAATTTGAGTGGAACCATAGGGAGATAAGTTGAAAATATAGTTTTTAAATTTTTTAATATTTCACTTTTTTACTCCAAAAATGGTGAATCACCCCCATGGTTGACATCATCATCTTAAATCCTATTGGTTCTTATAAAGTTTATTTTGGTTGCACATTTTTGTTTTGAGGCCCATTTTAGACCTCATAATTTCTCTAATGGTATCAAGCCAATGCAGAGAAGGATATATCAGATGATAAAGGTTCAACATCAGAGAAAATGAACCTTAAGTTGAATCTCACCAACAAAGGGTGAAGGCTACATTTGATAAGAAGACGAAGGACCAAAACCTACATGTTGTGGATCTTGTGCTGAAATGGGACTCACTCAAAGATGATAAAGGCAAACATAACAAGTTCGATAATTTGTGGATTGGCCCATTTCGAGTGCAAGAAATCTTTGATAACAACACATATCAGCTAGAGACATTGTACGAAGATCTTATCAGGTGTCCTGTGAATGGAAAGTTCCTCAATAAGTTCTTCACTTAAAGAAAAAAAAATTATTTACGCCTCAATGCTTTAAATTTCAGCATTGTTGCACTAATGCATGAGAAAAAATCAGTTATGTTCTTGATTTATTCAGACTCCACAACCCAATGATTAAGAAGATGCACTAGAACTACAATGTTCTCAACAGACCACATGGGCCTGTTGTCCCCCATGGAGCTGATGTTGGTGTCAAAATCAAATGCCCGATAAGATCAAGGATGAGCATATTTAGCCAGTTTTTCAGCTCCAGCATGGTCTCCATCCTGCTTCTAATCGCTAGCAGCTGCCATGATAGGGGGCACAGTTTTTTTCTATCGCGGGCTGCATCACGCCTTAAGCTTGGGTGTTGGGCGGCAACATACATGCCTAAGGGTGGGCGTAGTGGGTCGTAGCCGGCCAAGTTGGAGGGCAGAAGGGCACTAACAAAATTTGCACCTCCTAGATCCGACGGTAGCGACACCAGCCCATCCAACAACCAAGATACTTTCGCACCCTCAAGATGCATGTCTGATAGTGCCTGGAGGTAGTGTGGATTAGGCCACGTGTCGGCAACACAAACCTCTTGCCTGACCTTGTGGCTTGATACTTTCGCCTCTCACCTAGCGCAAAGTGTCGCCACGTTTCCTCGCCCATGTCGTACTGTCATTCACCTACTACTCGCCACTACATCATCCTCCACATGAACCTTTGTGTCCATCCCTCTGCGTCCATGCCACCTACCATGTTTGCAACCACGTCCTCATACTATCCATTTGTCGTCCTCCACGTGTCTTGGCCATCGCCCTGACGTCATGAGAGGCCTCAATGGAAAGGCTAAGTCATATGATCAAACAACCTAGAGAGAAATGCATCAGACAGTCTCAAAGGGCTCCACACCAAGAAAATGAATGGTGGATAACTGAGTTGGGGGATGCAGAGATGGACATCTGGAAATCCTCCGTCACTTTCGCACCACCTAAGAACCTCTCATGGCTAGTAATCTTGTTATGAGAGAGTGTTCCATGTGTCCTCCAGGACATGATAATTGGTCCACATGCCCCACACCAGTTGTACCTCACATCCTACCGACGTAATATGACATCATCATCCAGGCCAGTCTAAGGTGGTTATCACACATGACGTACAAACTATAAAAGAAAAATGGAGGTAAATGGTGACTCATTTATAAACCAACCATACAATCCATGAGCCTCTGAAATAGTTAAGGTCATCATGATCTGAGCGTAAGCTTTGCAAATCCAGGTTAAGGTTTGAATATGCCAAAAACTATTTCTCCAGGGTACCTCATGCTGTTGTTTTTGGGTCGACTATGTTATCCAAAAACTTTATTCCAGTAGATGAAAGAACATTTAAGTCCTTTGAATACGCCCTACCCCGAGAAAGTTCTAAAGCACATGAAAGATTAAATTTCAAGGATAGAATCAAGTTGGAAGTACCTTTTCACCTTTAAGAATTGCACCATCCAAACACAAGTCCTGAAGTCTACTCTCGTCAGCCGAAGGGTCACCATGGGAAAGTCCTCGTAGCTTCAAGGTGAAACACTCCCGTCGCGACAATGAGACATGTGGCACTCCACTTCTAGCCTCGAAATTCTGAGGTTGACTCATGCCATGGCCTCTTCTTCTCTCAATGGGAGTTAGACTAGGGCTAAAGGTGAAGAATTCAAAGGGGCCTAGTCATCGTCTCTAGAGATAAGGCAAAATCTGAAGAAAATGGAAGCAAAAATCCATCAAGTGAAATAGTGTATCAGAAGGCTGGAAATTCATTCATACCTACAGGCGAAGGATAATGTTGGAAAAGTCTTGGCCAAAAGAGCTAAAGAAATGATCTAGGAGAGAGTTATTAAACTAATTAGTAAGAAATGGGAGCAGTTGGAATTGGCGCAGGAAAATATCAAGATGATCAAGATAGCTCATAAAGAGATAGAAACACTCAAAGAATATGTTGGATCAACCTCATGAAAAGTCAAAGTAATAGTCAATTTCTTGAATCAAATGACTAAATAGGAGGTCAGGAAGGAAAATTTCGATCACTCCCTCTTAACTACGACGGCAACACATCTAGAGAGGAAGCTGGTGGGCTCCAGTATTGTAGCAATAATGCTACAACTCCTAGAGCTTCCTATCTCTAATTTTATCAACCCGGTAGTTCGTACAAACTTGGAAGCGACGGTGCTGTATGCACAAGTACTAGCTCTTGTCGCAGCTGTCACTTGGTCAGCTGGCACAAGTCCGCTAGGGCTCAAGCCAACTTCTATATGCTCACAGAAGAAGCTTTATGAGTGATGGAAAAAAGCTAACTCAAAGGAGGCTAATCTATTTGCAGAAAGAAACTGAAAGCCAACAAAGCATGAAAACCCTAGTAAACCCTAATTTGACTAGCTAGAACCTTACAATGCAAAACTGTGAATGAAACTTCTACCAATGATGCCATTACTTGCAGTGAGTTGAAATACATGCATCTAAGCTACTTGCATCTGGAAAGACATGTTTTTGTATTTTTTCATTAAGTGGTTGGATTTATTGTGATGATGCTTTTGATTAGGGTTTGACTGTGCAGGAGCGTTCAAATGGAAGGAAAGCATGGGCAAGGTTAGGATGGCTAGGAGAGGTCCCAGAGGGTCTCTAGCATCAGTCCACAGAAGTCTACCACGTTCGGATGCTCAGCAACCGAGTTTGCAGGCTTCTACAGGAAGTCTGCAGGGGATCCTACAGGAAACTCAGGGGTTCTACAGGAAGTCTGTGAAATTCTACAGGATGTTCGACCGTGGGAGTTTTGGGAGATGGTGAAGTGATGGAGTGGTGTGGGAGGATAGGTGAGGTGGAGATGGAACTAGTGATGGCTCAGGAGCAGAGAAGTCAGATGGAGAAAGAGTGCATGCAGTGGGTTGATGGCTGGAAGGATGGGATCAACGAAAGGTTAAGTAAATGGAGCTACGTGAGTAATGGAAGAGCTGGAAGGTAAACGGGCTGAACAGAGGTCGGTTGAGTGGCTTCAGGTGTGGTTGACAAGAAGAGGAAGGTAATGGAATGGTGTGGAGCAGTGTAGATGAAACAAATTGTCTATGAATGTCACCAAAAACGAGAACTCTTTAACCTATGTTAACTGTGCTATTTTGAACCAATGAACAGCAGTGCAATTTGTGAAAGAAACTCGTGCATGGAAGTGGAATGAAGAAGTAATGATCAAGACCAAAGTGCATGGATGGATCTACGACTAAAGTAACTGTTGCAGCTTGCATGGACGTGAAAAGAACTGCGTTTCTTTTTGGTGGTTGATATGGACTGCACCCCAATCCCTAAGCAGAGATGGCAGTGATCTCTAACAACCTTTTTCTGGAGCTCCAATGAATTATAACTATCCTCTTCTAACCTAAGCAACTGGAAGCAAATTCACCATAAACTAATCCTATTCAATCTCATAAAAACTAAATCAGCAGACTGTAAATTCGAATTGCATGTCAAAGTAAAGAAACGAAGTGCTGGAACGAAAGGCAAATAACATTACAACACAGAGGAGGTCTATTGCTCTCAGGTTGGGCCCTAACCTGAGAGCTATAGCTCCCTTAGAAACTTAGAATGAGATCAAAATCTGCCTGCCTTTATTCATAACCAAAAATCTGATGTCATGCCAAAACTAGCTTACAAAAAGAGCCAACATCGAGCTGTAGCTCGTACTTCGAAATTACAAGAGTAATGCAAAAGTTAAAAAAGCTTCTCTCAAAGGCTACGGCCTCAGTATTTATGCAAAATGATAATCCAACAGGTTTCCTTGATTTGTGGAGCTCGACTGTCCAACTGAAGGTTAAACTGCTGATCCTGTAGAACAGTTGTAACTGCTGTTCCTGTAGAACGGTTGGCTGCCTCTAAGCTCGGTGGGGAGATTGGTTGGAGCTTGGAGCTATGGTGGGAATCACGAGGAAGGTCCCCAAGACTGTGGACATCCTCTCCTAAAAACCAGCAGTGCCACCTTACTGTCTCCTTGTCTCATTTCTCGTGGTCTTTGCTCCCTTTTAATGCCAAAAACCTGAAATCATCATGTATTAGTCACGTAGATAGAATGCCTACCCTTCTTCCTACAAACAACACGAATAAACCAAGAAATGAATGCATAAGCAATCAAAGATGAATGGTTTGAGCAAAGCAAGTAGGCCAAATGAGCCCAAATTGTACCAAAAATTGGGGCTCATCATCACCCCCCAGCTAAACTATTTTCTAATCCTTGAGCAACTTAGTCCAAATCTTCATCCTTCATTGCTTTCACTGCTTCCCTTGCATCCCAAGGCTCTGTGGTAGTGTCCTCTCTGTGGATATGAAACCCTACTTTCCTGTTCACCTCTTCCCATTGTTGACTGTCATCCTCCTCTGTATTGCCTTCAGTCAATCCTAGCAGTAGTGGTGGGCTGAGTTTAAGGCCAATCCAGCTGGCCTGGAGGCTTTGCATGGATTTCTTGTAAAGGTCAACCCTTGCCAAAGCTTCCCTCATCCGAATGGGGGTATGGTACTCTCGGATTTTCAAGCTGTGTGCCAGGGTATTCCATCTGCGTGCACATGCTTGGGCAGCACTTTCTCCCAACAACCTTTCCATGTCTTCAAAGTGAGCTATGGCTTGGGCCTGTTGGTCCATAAATCTCAAGGAAGCTGTGGGATCCGTAGCCAACTGTTGGTGGGCTGAGATGAGTGCCACCGGATCCTCTAGTTCTGGTCGAATGAACAGTGGCTCGCTCACTTCTCAGTTCATGACCGATTTTGCTTCAGCTGCTCTTTGATCCTCATGGTTTAACCATGAGGCGAACGCCATCAATTGCATATCACCCAAGGCAATATTGGGATCCCAGGAGACTTCATTAGGCAAAGCCAAATTGTGGAGGTAAAACTCTGCTAATTTGGCTTTGTCTTCTGACGAACTAGTACTGCACAATTCAGAAAATTGTTGTGGGTTTTGGATATGTGAAATACCTCTTTGTGCCAAGGTGTTTATTTGGAACTACAGCCATTGATCTTTTAAGAACAATCCATAGGATTTTGCAGGTGGTCTGCACTAAATTGCCTCCATGGCCCAACTGGCCATGCAGGCCAATTGTGCTTCCTTTTGTTGCAGCTGTTCTTTTAGGGCTTGCACTTCAATTTTTGTTTGCTATTCTGCTTCCTGTAGAAGTGTCATCGGCTCTTCAAGACTGGTGGTCAGCTCCTTTTTGCTTTGTTGTTCTTTTGTGATGTCCTTGGAGGATGTTCCTGCCCCTGCCCTTAGTTCTTGTAGCTGCAATCTCAGCTTCTGATTTTCTTCCTGTAGAAGCACACGTTGGCAATTAGCCACATGTTTAGCCATGGTGAATTCACTCCTGACCTCCTTGAGTTGCTCTTGTAAAGGGCCTATGTCCGCTACACTCTTTGATTTGGCGATCTGCATCCATGTGTGGGAACGGACTCTTTCTTCCTCTAGTGCAAAAAATAGAGGCACAGTAAATTTCTGTGGTATGATTTTGCCCGCCTCTAAAAAGGTGTAGTATGAACTCAGATTAGGCGAAGGGCTAGGTTCTGGTATATGTTCTCTTTCTATCTCTTCAAGCGGTTCTACCTCACCCTCCCTTGGTGGTGATGAGGGTCCTTCTCCTTCCCTCTTTTCCGTTTCCTGTAGCCGGGCCAGAGTATCCTGTAGAACATTTTCAGCTTCCTGTAGTCGAGTTTTTTCAGTCAAAAGGTCTAACCTTTCTTGCCACGTATTTTTCTTTAGACTCCCCTTCTCGTAGGTGACTGTGATCCTGGAGGGTGACTTTTCCTTGGGAGAAGCAGGTGTATCTTCGATGACAATCGGGCTGCTGGATTGAGGCTGTGGCTTACCCGTCTTTATCCTAACACTTCTTCAAGCTTTAAAGTATAGAGGGGTCTCCCTCTTCCTCCTTTCTTTTGGCTTAGGTGGCGTGTTGAGGCCAGCTAATACAGCTGCTGCCTCCCGTGCCAGAATATCCACCTTCTTCTCTTTGGGTTTCACCTTTTCGGGGCTTCCTGTAGAAGCCTGTTTCTGCAATTTCGGGCTTCCTGTAGAAGCCTTTATCTCTGTTTTCGGGCTTCCTGTAGAAGCCTGTTTCTCAATGATTTTCGGGCTTCCTGTAGAAGCCTGTTTCTGCTTTCCTGTAGACACAGGTGTCTCCACCTTTGCTTGCTTACCTGCCTGAGTTTTGCTTTTTGCTTTGGTTGCAGGTGCTGTTGAGGTACTTGGGCTGACATGGACCACCTCAGCTTTGTCCATTCTGCTCTTCAGCCTCTTTTCTCTTGCTGACAAGATAGGTGTGCCACCTTTTTCTTTGTCCTCCTTTTCCTCATGCTTCTTCCTTTGTTCTTTCTTCTGTACTGTGGTCGGGGTCTTCTGGCCTTTTTCTCTCTGTCCCTCGGCCACTGCTTCTTGTTCCTCACTGCTGGAGGAACCCGTTTCTTCGATCAACATTTTAATGTCTCCATCTTTTGTCAAATTCCGGAAGGATTCCCATGAGAGGGGAACCTTATATGAATGCAGCGCATCCTCCACAAGAAGCTTGATCAATCCATGGTGGGCTATCTGATCTGGTATGCCCTCTTTTAGCTTTGTGGCACACTCCATTAGAGACTGCAATAGGAAATAAGGGATGCTCAGTTTTTGTTCTACAGGAAGATCAATCTGGTGCCTCAATTCAGTGAGCAACCGAAAGTGATATGCATACACGATGCTAAAACGACCTTCACAAGTGATATATTTCATGATTTGCAAACTGACTTCATTCCATGGTGGCAACAGACTCGTTCTTCGCACCCCATTTTTGTCCTCCGAGAATTCCTCCTCAGGTGGAAAGAATTCTTTCTTTGCCTGCTGGCTCAGCTTTCTTTCTTCCTTATCCCACGGCAAACCCATAGGAAGTTCTGTGATCCGACTGATATGTTGCGGGGTGAGCTTGAGGCTTAGACCTCTGAAGTTCACTGTGGCCAGTGTCTGGGATTTCGGCCTCAGAGCCTGCAAGAATTCTTCGGCCACTTCATCATCGTAACCCTGCAGCTTATCACAAAAAGACATCCATTGTGCTCGTGTGAAGAGCTCTACCACTTCCTGGTTTTCCCTTAATTTGGTTGAATCAGTGGGTTCCCGTCTTATAAACCCACCCGGCATGATGAACACGGTTGTTTTAACTAAAGGTGGCAAATGCGAAAGAGATTTGGTCTATTGAGACAGAGCATGCACATAATCCACAAAATTCAACACAGTCTAATTACACTGACATCCTGTAGAACGACAGTATAGGCACAACAAACAACAATTTCACCGATATCTTTATGACCAGACTGTGGACGATGATCTTGCCACTCTTACTAACCAGTTGCATGAAGAGTTCAGGGTTACCTCTTTAATTGGCCACCTTTTTTCGTGAGGCACCCGCTTCCCTGTAGAAGACTGCGTTCCTGTAGAGACTGCGTTCCTGTAGAAACTGTGTTCCTGTAGGAGCAGTGCGCAAATTTCGGGGAGGACTGTAGTTGGCCTGCGCTCGAGGTGTGCTTCACCGGCGTTCTGGTAGCCAAAAGCTCGGCGTATCAAAGTGCAGAGGAGATCAGAATAGCCACTCGAGTTTGAAGTGGTGGTTGATAAATGCATGCGCACAATCTAGCCGATTAGATTTTGAATCGGCGCAATCCGTGGCGCGGGGGTGAGCTGTCCCCGCCGGACCGTTGGGCGACGTCATCCATCATTCGCCTGCGTATTCACTTGCTGCCGCATCCATTCCCACAGATCTGCCGCCGCCTCTTTCTGTTAAACTCATTGCTTCCGACGGGAGTGTTCTCACGTGCGTGCTGCTCATTCTCTTTGTCGTGGCCGCCACCCAAACATCCAACTGTACCATAACTAGCCGACGTGGCCAGTCGACTGGCCATACGGCCGCTCAACCATTCACTTTTACGCTGTGCAAACAATTCAAAGTAAAATTCATGCGATTTGATGGAAGGAAGGGTCGAGACACTTACCTGCGTGGCTGCACACGATTTTTCCAGTTTTTGGACGATGGTGAGTGGATCTACCTGCTGCATGCGAACTTACACAGACCCGGAGGCTCATGGTTACAGGCTGCCGACGATGGAGTGGATGCTTTGGTTGCATGCGCCCGCGTTTCATTGCAGATGGCGGTGCTGTGAATGGTATCCACTCTAGCAGGTTTAACTGTTACAGGATTCCCGCGAGGTGTCTCGTAACAGTTCTTCCTCCTTGGGTGCATGCTGCACGACGGAGGATCTGGCCTTTCGATCACGCTCCCGGAGCTTCTGATGCCTGTGGTATGAGATCTCAGCACTTGTTTATCTTTGAAAATGGCTTTTCCCGCGAGAACTCATCGATCTGCTTTGTTGGTGCAGGGGACTTGGTTGCATGTCGACAAGGATGGTGGAGCAAGGTAACAGCAATGTGCAAGGGTGCCAACAGAGGCTTGCATGCGTCCAAACCGATCCGTAGTCGCTAGATCTCCTTTTAAAATGAATTCTGGGCCGTCCCAAACTTCTACAGGAAGTTTCCTGTAGAACACAGAGCTTCCTGTAGAAAGTTCGGGCTTCCTGTAGAAAGTCTGCACTTTCCTGTAGAAAATCCGCGTCTTCCTGTAGAAAGACTGCATCTTCCTGTAGAAAGACTGCATCTTCCTGTAGAAGATTCAAACCATGATAAAATTGCACATACCTTGAAAAAACATGGGTATCCTTGGAGGAGGTGCTGGTGAGGTCCCTTGACAGCATGATAAGGACCCTTGGCTTTGAGTTGAAGGGCTTCCTCTCCTCCATAGAACATCTGCAACCTGCATGCAATTTTACCATATTTTGCTTATTGTTTTTTTTCTTTTTTTTTCTTTTCTCTTTTTTTTTTTTTGAAAGATAACAGGGGCGCCTCAAAGAGGTTTTCACCCGTGCCATCTGCCCTGAGCGCCTCAGAGAGGTTTTCACTCAAGGATCTTTTTCAAACCTTTTCCTTTTTTTTTTTTTTTTTTTTGAAAGACAATAGGGGCGCCTCAATGAGGTTTTCACCCCTACCACCTGCCTTGGGCGCCTCAGAGAGGTTTTCACCCAAGGATCTTTATTATTATTTTTTTATTTTTTTTTTTTTTATATCCTTCAGGGTATGCCAAAAGCAGAGGCAGAACCCTTCTCTATGACCAATACAGATTTCTCCATAGTTTTGATGAACTCTTGTCTTGAGAGAGGTCTCCTGTAGATCTTCAATCGATGCCCATTGACAAGCATGGGAATGGCTTCCTCATCAATGGTTCGAATAAGGACAGATCCATTGTCATGGCATTTTTCCACTGCATATGGTCCTAGCCATCTGGTTCTCAGCTTCCCCTTGAAATCTTTGTATCTGGAGTCATACAACAAAGCCCAATCTCCCGGCTGAAATTGCTTGTCATGGAGATGTTGGTCATGCCACACCTTTCTCTGAAGTTGAACCACTTCTGAGTGAAGGAGGGCCTGCATTCGGTGCTCATCCAGGCCATTCAGCTGCAATAGCCTTTCTTGTTGTGCATGGCTGAGATCTAGGTCCAGCTGAGCTGCCATCCTCAAAGTGTTGTATTCAAACTCAATGGACAGCAAAGCTTTCTTCCCATAGACCAGCTCATACGGTGTGAAGCCGGTGGTGGTCTTCCAAGTGGTGTTGTAAGCCCATGTGGCTTCAACCAGGCGATCTGCCCAGTCCTTTCTGCTGCTGCTCACCACCTTAGTCAAGATCCCTTCTAATGCTCTATTGGTGACTTCCACCTGCCCATTTGCTTGAGGGTGATAAGGGGTGGAAGTCCTATGCTTGATCTTGTGATGAGCTAGTAGATCTTCAACCAGGTTGGAGGTGAACTGGCTCCCTTGATCGGTGACCAGCTCTCTTGGATAGCCAAACTTATAGAAGATGTTTTCTCTTAGGAACTCGGCCACCTTTTCTTCTGTTGCTGCTTTGATTGCTTTGGTCTCTGCCCACTTTGTCAAATAGTCAGTACACACAATGATGTAAGACCTTTGCCTCGAAGAGGGGTTGATTGGGCCCACAAAGTCCATGCCCCACTTCTCAAATGGCTCAAGAGTCACTTGAGGTTGGAGAGGCATCTCATCCCTTTGGGTCGGTTTCCCCATTCTTTGGCATTGGTCACACTGACTGACATATCTTCTGACATCTTGATGAAGTGTGGGCCAATAGTAGCCTGCCTGCAGGATTTTGAAGGCAGTTCTCTTTGCTGCAAAATGTCCTCCACAAGGCCCATCATGACAAGTGAGGAGGATATCAAAGACTTCCTCCTCCCTTACACAACGCCTTAAGATCTGATCGGGGCCAAGCTTGAACAGATTGCCCCCGATCCAAGTAAATGAGGCACTTTTTCTGATGATTCTGCTCTTCTCTCTGGAAGATAGGTGCGGAGGGAACTGTGCTGAAACAAGATAGTTTGCTATATCAGCAAACCATGGAGAGAGTACTGAAATAGCAAACAGATGTTCATCGGGCATCTGGTCATCCACTGTTCCATCCTCATCTGCAGACAAATCCAATCTAGATAAAAAGTCAGCAACAACATTTTCTCTACCTGGTTTGTCAACAATGGTCAAATCAAACTGCTGCAATAAAAGTAACCATCTAATAATACGAGCATTCACATCTGGTTTATTCATTAAATATCTAATTGCAGCATGGTCAGTATGTACAAAGGTCTGGTAACCAGTAATATAATGTCGGAACTTGTTCAGTGCATGGACCACAGCCAAGAATTCTTTCTCGGTTACAGTGTAATTCAGCTCAGCTTTGGACAAGTTTTTGCTAACAAAGTAAATGGCATATGGAAGTTTTTGCTCAACTTGTCCTAAAGCTGCACCTATGGCTTTGTTCGAGGCATCAGTGTGGATGTGGAAAGGTAGGGCCCAGTTTGGACCTCTCAGGATTGGGGCTGACACCAACTTGTCCTTCAATTCATTTAAAGCCCTCTGACAATCGTCAGTCCATTTAAACTCCACATCTTTTGCCAACAGCCAAACAATGGCGAGGCTAGCTTGCTGAAATCTTTAATGAATCTCCGGTAGTATCCTGCTAATCCCAAGAAACTCCGGACATCCCTTACCTTTTGAGGAGGTGGAACCCTCTTGATGAGAGCAATTTTGTTAGGATCCACCTGCAACCCTTGGCAAGAAATGGTATGGCCTAGCACGGTCCCTTCAGTCATTAGGAATTCACATTTTTCAGGACTAAGGGACAAGTTCATCTCGGTGCATTTGGTTAGGACTTTTCCCAGGTTGGACAATGCTTCCTGGAAGTTGGCCCCATAAGGAGTAAAGTCATCCATATAGATTTCTACTGCATCATGGACCAGCTCCGAGAAGATGCTCAAGACAGCTCTCTGGAAGGTAGCAGGAGCATTGCATAGCCCAAAGGGAAGGACTCGGTAGGCAAAGGTACCCCAAGGACAAGTGAAGGTGGTCTTATCTTGGTCTTCCGGGCTGATTTGGATTTGGTTGTACCCGCTAAACCCATCCAGGAAAGAGAAGAACTTCTTTCCTGCCAGTCCATCCAACACTTGATCTATGAAAGGTAGAGGGAAATGGTCTTTCTTGGTAGCTTTGTTCAGTTCTCGGTAGTCCACACAGATTCTCCATTTCCCATTTTTCTTGGGAACCAACACTAGAGGGGACACCCATTCACTATCTGAGATGGGGTAGATGAACCCGGCATCCAACAGTTTTTGCAATTCTTCCTTGACAATGTCCTTAAGGGCTGGATTCATTCTCCTCTGAGGTTGCCTAACCGGTTTACAATCCTCTTTGATGTATATATGATGGGTACAGACCGAAGGATGGACTCCTTTCATTTCCTTATAGCTCCAAGCAAAAGCATCTAGGTGGTTGGCCAACAGACTACACAGCTCCTTTTCCTGGGAAGGAGATAGGGAGGAGCTGATCTTCAATGCTTTCTCAGGGCCGAACTCCACATTCTTGACTCTGGGAGTAACAGGGTTGGTTGTACAAAGATCCACTAAGGTGCTAGCTTGGGCATCCTCCACCAATTTCTCTAAGGGTAGTGCACTGGAAGGTGGATTCTGGATCAAGGTCTCGATCAAGTCATCCTCGGTTGGGGGGTCTCTTCTAGTGGTATCTAAGGTGCACAGAGGTGCTGAGTACACCTCGTCTTCCTCTCCTTCTTCCAACCAGAGTGGTAAGTCATGCTCTAAGGAGGGTTGGGCAGGAGGGTATAGGACTAGCTGCTTGGACATGGGACCATTTTTGATGGTCATGTTTCCTGCACGACAACTTATGTAAGCATCTGCAGTAGCTAACCAAGGCCTTCCAAAATGAGAGGATATCCAGTAAGCTTTGCCTTTGGTTGCAGAACCAGGAAGTCTGCAGGGTATTCCCAAGAGTCAATAGAGACCAAGACATCCTCCACAATCCCTTCGGGAGTCACGGTGGAGCGATCTGCTAATTGCAGTACTGTCGAGGTCTTCCTCAAGGAACCCTGAAGATTGAGTTTAAGCATGGTATCCCTGGTCATCACATTAATGGCAGCCCCCAGATCAATCAAGGTGTGAGGTATAATGGTGCCATTGATGTGGACATCTACTACAGGACTTCCAGGATCTAGGTACTTTGGGCAGATGACTTGTCCTAACATAAGGTCAGACAGTTGTCCTATGACATTGATAGTTGAAGCATCTTTCTTCCGTCTGCCTGGGTGTTTGAAACACTTCTCCTTAACCAGTTTGTTGTATATTGGCACATCCTTGATGGCTTGGAGAAGTGGTATTTTTACACACAACTGCTTGAGCTCACCCAGAAGCTCATCCTCCTCTGGGTTGGGTTGTGTGGTGGCTGTTAGTCTCTCAGGAAAGGGTGGAATAGCCTTTGGTTCACTTTCCTGTTTATCTTCCTCATCCTCTGGGGGAGGAGGTTGGCGATCTGGTAGAGTCTTTCCAGATCGAAGATTGATCTCCTGGATCTCCACAGCATAGGTAGGGCATGAGGTTTCCCCAGTGTATACCTGCTGGGCCTGTCTATTGTTGGGGTTCGGGTTCGGTTGAGCAGGCATTTGAGGTTGCCTTGGAGGAGCAGGAGGTAATGGCTGAGGTTGAACTGGTGGTGGAGGCAAGATGGCAGGAGGAGTGTTGTATTGGGGCCTCCACCCCGACTGAGGTGCATTCCATTGAGGCTGTGGCTGGGCATGTGAGTGATATGAATGAGAAGTAGGTTGAGTGGGGTACTGAGGTGGATAAGACCATGGAGGAGGCATGGACCATGAAGGATGAGCAGGGGGACCCCAGGAAGGCATAGGAGTCGATTGGTTGGGGCTGTAATAAGCTTGAGATGCCCCTTGCATCCCCTGCTGATAAGGTCTAGATCCTTGTGGCCTCCTTTGGTTGAGGTAATAGAGAGGTTCAGTGGGAGCTTCTGTCCCTTGGTACATGGCTTTAAACCCAGGTAAGGTTGGACACTGATTTGTGGGATGGTCCTCCTCACAAACGAAACACACTTCAACCGAATGCAATGGACATTCGTTCTTAGGGTGTCTCCTTGTGCACCTAGGGCAGAAGACAGCCAAGGCTCTCTCAGCTTCTTCTTTCTTTTGCTGAATCCTGAATGTGTCAAGCTGCATGGCAATGGTCTGTCTCACCTCACTCTTAAGATCTTCTAATTGATTTGCAAGCTCATGTTTGGAGAAAGGGACACTAGTTGAGAGGAGGTTTCCTCTACCTCGTTTCCGAGCTGCCCTGGAGTGGTTTCTAAACACAGTCTTGATGTCCTCATAAGGCAGTTGGTAAATGTCCCCCCCAGCTAACATGTGAAGGGTATCTAAGAGGTCTTCAGGGACTCCTCGGAGCAGGACCAACTTGAGGGATTCAGGGTCAAGTGTGCACCTGGCCCGCTTATAGCTTAGTTGGAACCTCTCCTCATAATCCTCTAAGGACTCATCATTTCCCATGGTCATCCGAAAGATTTCCCCCTTTGTTTCCTTGGACCTACAGTAATCCCGGTACTTGGTATTGAAAGCTTGCTGCATCTGAGCCCAAGTGGTGATACTATTCCCAGGTAAGCCCATGAACCAGCGTAATGCTGCATCCTTAAGAGTGGAAGGGAAAAGTTTCAGCTTTTGCTCATCTTCAGTATAGTCATAGGTTCTACAAAGGACAGCAAACTCAAACAGGAAGGTATCCGGATCTTCAGTAGTCAGCCCATGGAAGTGAGGTAAGGCGGAGGGGCTAATGTTCTTCATTTTCATCTCTCCATTGGTCTCTCGGATGGGGAAGGCACCTTCTATTCTCTCATCTTCTCTTCTATTGTCAGCCATAGCTTCAGATGGAGTGGTCTCTAACTCTTCTTCTACTATAGGATCTTTGTATATCTCAGGATGTTCACCTATAGGTTCTTCTGGGTCACTGTCACCAAAGAAGAGAGAAGGGTGACTCAGTGATGTGGTGGGGGTGTTTGGTAGGAATTTGCCTGATCTATCTCGGTTCCTACGAGGCATGAAATGGAAAAGACTTTCTTTTTCTTTTGATTGTTTTTGCTTTTTTTCCTTTGGTACCTGCAAAACTGAAACAGATTGATCTACAACTAACTATGAAAGATGCAGAATTAAACTGAAAGCAGGAAAGAACTAATCTACTTTGCTCAAATGAAATTGCAAGAATGGAAATGCTAGTCTACGCTTGCAGAAAGGAAATGCTAATCTATGAAAGCAGGAAATGCTAATCTATGAAAGCAGGAAATGCTAATCTATGAAAGCAGGAAATGTCTATGCTACTTTTGCAGAATGGAAATGAAATAAACTACTTAGCAGAAGGCAAGAGTAAGAAAGTAGAAGAAAAGCAACAATTACTAATACTCTGACGCTTCCCCGGCAACGGCGCCAAAAAGATGGTGGGCTCCAGTATTGTAGCAATAATGCTACAACTCCTGGAGCTTCCTATCTCTAATTTTATCAACCCGGTAGTTCGTACAAACTTGGAAGCGACGGTGCTGTATGCACAAGTACTAGCTCTTGTCGCAGCTGTCACTTGGTCAGCTGGCACAAGTCCGCTAGGGCTCAAGCCAACTTCTATATGCTCACAGAAGAAGCTTTATGAGTGATGGACGAAAGCTTACTCAAAGGAGGCTAATCTATTTGCAGAAAGAAACTGAAAGCCAACAAAGCATGAAAACCCTAGTAAACCCTAATTTGACTAGCTAGGCCCTTACAATGCAAAACTGTGAATGAAACTTCTACCAATGATGCCATTACTTGCAGTGAGCTGAAATACATGCATCTAAGCTACTTGCATCTGAAAAGACATGTTTTTGTATTTTTTCATTAAGTGGTTGGATTTATTGTGATGATGCTTTTGATTAGGGTTTGACTGTGCAGGAGCGGTTCAAATGGAAGGAAAGCATGGGCAAGGTCAGGATGGCTAGGAGAGGTCCCAGAGGGTCTCTAGCATCAGTCCACAGAAGTCTACCACGTTCGGATGCTCAGCAACCGAGTTTGCAGGCTTCTACAGGAAGTCTGCAGGGGATCCTACAGGAAACTCAGGGGTTCTACAGGAAGTCTGTGAAATTCTACAGGATGTTCGACCGTGGGAGTTTTGGGAGATGGTGAAGTGATGGAGTGGTGTGGGAGGATAGGTGAGATGGAGATGGAACTGGTGATGGCTCAGGAGCAGAGAAGTCAGATGGAGAAAGAGTGCATGCAATGGGTTGATGGCTGGAAGGATGGGATCAACGAAAGGTTAAGTAAATGGAGCTACGTGAGTAATGGAAGAGCTGGAAGGTAAACGAGCTGAACAGAGGTCGGTTGAGTGGCTTCAGGTGTGGTTGACAAGAAGAGGAAGGTAATGGAATGGTGTGGAGCAGTGTAGATGAAACAAATTGTCTATGAATGTCACCAAAAACGAGAACTCTTTAACCTATGTTAACTGTGCTATTTTGAACCAATGAACAGCAGTGCAATTTGTGAAAGAAACTCGTGCATGGAAGTGGAATGAAGAAGTAATGATCAAGACCAAAGTGCATGGATGGATCTACGACTAAAGTAACTGTTGCAGCTTGCATGGACGTGAAAAGAACTGCGTTTATTTTTGGTGGTTGATATGGACTGCACCCCAATACCTAAGCAGAGATGGCAGTGATCTCTAACAACCTTTTTCTGGAGCTCCAATGAATTATAAATATCCTCTTCTAACCTAAGCAACTAGAAGCAAATTCACCATAAACTAATCCTATTCAATCTCATAAAAACTAAATCAGCAGACTGTAAATTCGAATTGCATGTCAAAGTAAAGAAACAAAGTGCTGGAACGAAAGGCAAATAACATTACAACACAAAGGAGGTCTATTGCTCTCAGGTTGGGCCCTAACCTGAGAGCTATAGCTCCCTTAGAAACTCAGAATGAGATCAAAATCTGCCTGCCTTTATTCATAACCAAAAATCTGATGTCATGCCAAAACTGGCTTACAAAAAGAACCAACACCGAGCTGTAGCTCGTACTTTGAAATTACAAGAGTAATGCAAAAGTTCAAAAAGCTTCTCTCAAAGGCTAGGGCCTCAGTATTTATGAAAAATGATAATCCAACAGGTTTCCTTGATTTGTGGAGCTCGGCTGTCCAACTGAAGGTTAAACTGCTGATCCTGTAGAACAATTGTAACTGCTGTTCCTGTAGAACGGTTGGCTGCCTCTAAGCTCGGTGGGGAGATTGGTTGGAGCTCGGAGCTATGGTGGGAATCACGAGGAAGGTCCCCAAGACTGTGGACATCCTCTCCTAAAAACCAGCAGTGCCACCTTACTGTCTCCTTGTCTCCTTTCTCGTGGTCTTTGCTCCCTTTTAATGCCAAAAACCTGAAATCATCATGTATTAGTCACGTAGATAGAATGCCTACCCTTCTTCCTACAAACAACACGAATAAACCAAGAAATGAATGCATAAGCAATAAAAGATGAATGGTTTGAGCAAAGCAAGTAGGCCAAATGAGCCCAAATTGTACCAAAAATTGGGGCTCATCAGAAGCACTGGATGATAGTGCATTTGGAAGAAATGGTTGGCATAATGGCTGAGGAGGTGGAGAACTTTAAAGAGATATTTGAAGGATTACGTAAGAAGGACCTATTGGCCTTCTTCGATGAACAAAGAGGCCTCTTGATCTGAAAATGAGATCTTAGATTACTTTTAAGGTATTACAGACTTATGCATGGATTTGCCTACATTACTTAGTGCAACAGATCAATAATATTGCGAATAATATAGACAATGAGCAGTTAGAGAAACATAATAGACAAACACACATAACACACATAAACTCTTGGGCTACATCTCCTTGTCCAACCTTCAGTGGTGACCTCTCTATTATGTCTTCAAGAGCAGAGTTCTACAAAATGGGAGCTCAAATTGAGTCTCAACACAACAAATTCAAAATAGCAGGAGTTTGCTTGAATCCCTCAAGCCTCTCTGAGTACACAGACTCTCCCTCTCACTCTCTGTCTCTATCTTTGCTCTATCTCAGCACTGCTTGTCTTTGTCTTCTGTCTTCTGTGGCTTTTAAGCCAATCGGCGCTGTCTGTTCGTTTCCTCTTTTGGGCTCTTTGGCTCCCAGCCTCTGTCCACTCAAATTCCCCTCTGAGCGTTACCAGTCATTGCTAAGCGTCTTCAGGGATGGTGGCCACCTTTTCTATAACAGAAGGACCATTGACACCTTTGAAATCCTCAGAATAGTCATTCTCTGTTTACATAGAGAAATACAATAAAACATGGGAAAATCTGCCAATCTGTCGTTTATCGGACCTGAAATATCATTAAATCAGCCCTAGACTCCTATCAAGTCCGCTTGTAATCGCTATTGCAAGTCACGAGTGCCCCTGTGTTGTGGTTTTCCTTTGTATTTGAAAAATACATTAAAACACTGAAATCCCGACAAATGGCTCCATGGCAGACTTCAAATAATATACAACGGAATTTTCAAACCCTTTCGGGTTCGGCTTCATCGCATCGGGCCTGTTTCCTTTGCATTTTGTTTATTTAACGAAAATGTGAAATACACAGAAAAACCCGTTTTCTGGAACTCAAAACATATGAAATTTCATCCATAATCCTATCGGATCCGGTTATTGCAGTCGCATTTGTTATCGGCCCCGCTCCTTCGTATTGATTCGATGCAATTTTTTGATGCGACGTGTCGCAATCGCATATCACAAAGTCTCCTGGCCATTGGTAAGCGCTCGTTTGTATTATTCCGACGCAATATTTCGAGTTAACTTGGGTCATCGATCTGCGCGCTTGATTGACGGTCCTTGTTGGCTCGTGCTAATCGTTGTCGCAACAATCATATGATAGCCTCCGATAGCCTCCGCCTACCTTTGCCGATTGCAATATGCCGATCGGATCTGGACCGTTGATTGGCCAGATCCAACGGCTCCTGTGCATCATTGTCCAAGCCTCCGATAACTTTGTTTTTGGCCATTTCTTCATGTTTTTCTCTCCCGATAATGTTTTCCGCCTTTTGTAAGGTTTTTCCTTATGCGATAGTTTTTTATTTTGAAGACTTAGAGAGTGTTTTGGATCCATTTTGGATCATGCCTTCCCACTGAAAAAGCTTTTGGACCACCAAAAGTTGGTTTTTAAGCATCGATCAAGTGAGGATACAGCTTCCTCACTTGTCCAATCTCTATCCATCTTGCATTGCTTGGTTTTGAACCTTTGAGTCCAATTCTCAGGTACTCAACATCCCCTCTGCACGTAGTTCTCACCTTCCTGTCCAGAACTGTGTCTTCCTGCAACTCATTAAGATATTCAGGCAACAGATCATCAATAGAAGGCAACTGAATTTGCTCTTCGGGATCTTCAATCAATGAAGGTTCATATAGTCTCAAGTTCTCTACATTAATGACTGAATAGATATGCATATAAGCTGGCAAATCAAGGCGAAAAGCATTTTCACCAATTTTCTCAAGTATCTTGAAAGGCCCATACCTTATTGGCTTCAGCTTCTTACCCTCAGCTTGCATTTTGTCTTTGCTGATGTACAACCAGACTTGATCACCAACTTGGAAGATATTCTCAATTTGATGCTTGTCATGCCTTGCCTTGTACTTGGCCTGGCTTCTTTCCAGCTGTTCCTGTACTGCCTGGTGAATTTCTTGGATTTGTTCAATGAACTTGGTTGCTTTGTCCACATCACTATGTCCATCAACTGCTATGTCTTTTCCAAAGACAAAATCCAAGGGAGACCTTGGTGTAAAACCAAAACAAGTCTCAAAAGGAGATCTCTGAGTAGAAGAGTGCTTGGCACAGTTGTAAGCATGTTGCACATAACACAAATGTTCATCCCAAAGCTTGGGATGCTCGCTGCAATAGCCTTTGAGCAACTAGATCACTGTCCTGTTGACCACCTCTGTTTGGCTATCTGTTTGTGGATGAAATGCTGTGATTTTATTCAATCTGGTATCCATCAATTCCCACAGACTTGACCAAAACTTCCCAACAAATCGAGAGTCTCGATCAGATACAATGGAAGTGGGTAACCTAAAATGAACCCAAACATGCTGAAAGAACAACTTCGCTGTTTTTTCAGCTGTAATATGCTTGTTACAAGGTATTAAAATACACATTTTGCTGAACCTGTCCACAATAACATATAAATAATCATGACATTTTCTAGACTTTGGCAATCCCCCAACAAAGTCCATGGAAACACTTTCCCAAGGACGAGAAGGAACTGGAAGTGGGGTGTACAAGCCTAATTTTCTATTACTGGGCTTGCTTCTAGTACACATGGTACACGCTTTAATATATCTAGAAAATGTTTCATGCATTCTTGGCCAATAACAGAACCTTTGCAGCTGTGCAACTATTTTACTTATACCAAAATGACCTGATATAAGAGAAGTATGTGCTTCTCGGATTATGTTAACTCTTTCAGTTTGTGGAATGCATAACTTTCCCAAATGATACAAGAGTTGGTCCTTAACATAATAATCCAATTCTTCTACTTATTTTCCATGACTTAAAGTTGCATACACATCTTTAAAATCTACATCTTGAGCATATTGTTCAATGTAGCTTTCATGCATCACTGAGTTATGCTTAAGTATAGTAGATGCATTTATGATTGGTCTGGATAACATATTTGCAATCTTATTGTGTATGCCCTTCTTATATCTGATGACAAGATGAAGCTGTTGTAGAAAACCCATCCACCTATAGTGTCTTGATTGCTACATTTTAGTTTGTGATTGCAAATATTGAAGTGGTTGATGATCTGTATGTATGATTGTTTTTTGCCCATTAGGTAATGTTTCCACTTTTTCACACTCTGTACTAATGCATACAATTCTTTATCATATGTGGGATAATTAACTATTGCAGAAGTAAATGTCTTAGAATGATAACATATGGGTTTACCATGTTGAATCAACACAACTCCCATGGCATAGTCACTGGCATATGTTTCAATCTCAAATGGTTGTTGAAGATCTGACAGTGCTAGTACTGGTGCTGTACTAAATTTTTTTTTTCAAGGTGTTGAAGGCTTTCTGGTGTTTGTCTCCCTATTGAAAAACCTTGTTCAATCCTGTTAAAGCATGTAAGGGCACTGCAATCAAGGAAAAGTTAGCAATAAACTTTCTTCGATATTTTGCTGCTCCTAAGAAACTCCTAAGTTCTGTAGCAAATTTGGGTTTAGGCTAGTGCACAATGACTTCAACCTTAGAGGGATCTATCTTCAATTCACCACCCCCTACAATATGACCCAAATAATTTAAAGATGTTTTGTCGAATTCACATTTTGACAATTTCACATAGAGATTTTCTCTTTTCAAAACATCTAAAGTCTGCTTTACATGCTTCAAATGTTCTTCCCATGTTTTACTGAAAACAAGAATGTCATCTAAATATACAATTACAAAATCATCAATAAAAGGTCTGAGTACATCATTCATAACTCTCATGAAAGTGGCAGGAGCATTAGTTAAGCCAAAAGGCATAACCAGCCATTCATACAGCCCTTGCTTTGTTTTGAAAGCAGTCTTCCATGCATCTTGTTCTGCTACTTTGACCTAATGATAGCCACTACATAAGTCCAACTTGGAAAAGTAAACTGCTTCTTTCAGCTGATCTAATAGATCATCAATGCGAGGAAGAGGATAACGATTCTTGATTGTTATTTTGTTCAGTGCTCTGTAATCAATGCACATCCTCCACGAACCATCTTTCTTTCTCACCAACATGATTGGAGATCTGCATGGTGATGTGCTTGGTCTTATGAACCCTTTATCGAGAAACTCCTGTACCTACTTCTTGATCTCTGCATTCTCTAAAGTAGATAACCTGTACATTCCGATGTTAGGAAATGGAGCATCTTGCTGCAAATGAATATCATGTACTATTTCCCTTTGGGGTGGCAGACCTTTAGATTCTTGAAATATGATATCGTATTCTGAAACAACTTTAACTAAATCATCTTTTTGTTTAGCATCACAGCCTTCAAATACATTGGTTTTATCAGGGTTCTTTTCCTTTACAACCATCAGCAAAAATTTCTTGCATGAATTTACAATTATTTTCATCTGCCCTGAGTTTATGAGAGAATAGTTATTTTTGAGTTTATGAGCTCTTACAATATATTCTATTCCATCTTTAGTGAGTTGATACTTATTTTCAGCTCTATAGAATATGGCTTTTCTATCATACAAGTAAGGACTTCCTAAAACAATACCACATATATCCAAGGGAACTATATCTAACTCAACCTCATCTACAAATGTTGACCCAATAGCAAACCTGAGTTTACATTGTTTAGTCACATGCTTTGCTTTATCACATACCCAAACTAATGGATATGGCTTCTTGTGAGGTGTGGTTAGTAAGCCCAACTTCTTTACAATTGTTTCAGAAATCAAGTTTACTTGTGATCCACTATCAAATAAAGTATCAATCTTTTGGTGTTTGGAAATAACTCTAATATGAAAAAGCTCATGTCTTTTCCTCTCATTATCTTCATTATCAATAGATTGTGTAGAATTACTTGTAGATGCTTCAGAATTTTTACCTTTTATACCTGTAGCTGTGACTGTTGTTTCATCACTTGAGTCTGACCCCAAGTCTTTCTGAATAGCAGCAACAGTCTTCTTCTTCTTACCACCGAACTTTTTGGGTTTCAACTCCGGATGCAAAGACCAGCAATGTTCATCATCTTGTCCATCCTTCTTGTAGTGAATGCATGAAGGTTTGTCTTTCTGTACAACGTTTGCCTTCCTCTCTTTCCATCTCAGCTTCTTCTTTTTCTTGTTTTTGCTTGCAAAGGGTTTTGATGATCCCCCAATCTCTGGGTTCACATTCTTGCCTCTAGCCTCTAGATGTGTAGCCTAAACTGATACATCATCTAGGCTAGTGGGGTTAAACATGAGAATGGTGTGCTTCAAATAGCTATGTAGACTACCTATATACTTCAACAAAGTTTCAAGTGAGTCTAGATAAATGCATAGAGTTAAAGCTCTTTTTCTAAATTCTTGGGTATAGCTTTGTACACTTTGGCCCTTTAATTGGCGAAGAGTTTGCTAACTCATCATTGCTTGCTGCATATAAGATAGAGGATAGAAATATTTTTTAGTGGCAGAAACAAATTCATTCCAGGTAGAAAGAATTTTACCATGCTTCTTCAAATCAGTTTGTGTCCTGCCTTCTCACCACACTAGTGCAGTTCCTCCAAGGCGAAGGCTAGCCAGTTGAATCTTTCTCCTTTCTGAATCAATGTTCTGCACCCTGCAATATACATCAATCTGTCTAATCTAGTTATATAGCTTTTCTGCATTTAATTCTCCATCATAAATTGGCAAATCAAACTTTACATCTAATTTAATCAAAGATGTTTTCTTCTTTTTTTTTTCAGGGCTAGAAGGAGGTGATGGTGGAGAAGGTGATGGAGGAGTCTCTTCCCCTTTCCCTTTGCCCTCTGGATGGGCACCTAGAGAAGGTTCCTCTATTCCTTTCCTTTTTTGGGTTTCGAAGTGCTTTCACCTCGACCCTTCTTGAATTCTCGATAAATCTCTTCCACCATGGCTTGCATGGCCATAAAACTGTCCATGAACTAAGATTCTGATTCCAATGGGACTTCTCCATCCATTCTCCTCTGAGAGTAGACTCTTCCAATCTCTGGATTAACCTCAACAAGTTCTCCTTCTCCTAGTTTGAGCTTTGACTTAGTTAGCATTCAACAATCCAGCACAAGCTTGTCTAACCTTAGCAAACCTAAAGCTCTGATACCACTTGATCTGAAAATGAGATCTTAGATTACTTCTAAGGTATTAAAGACTCATGTGATTTGCCTATATTACTTAGTGCAACGGATCAATAAGATTGTGAATAATATAGATAATGAGCAGTTATAGAAACATAATAGACAAACACACATAACACAACAAGTTTAATATGGAGTTCACCCAAAACTCTTGGGCTATGTCTCCTGGTCCAGCCTTTAATGGTGGCCTCTCTATTATGTCTTCAAGAGAAAAGTTTTACAAAATGTGAGCTCAAATTGAGTCTCAACACAACAGATACAAAACAGTAGGAGTTTGCTTGAATCCCTCAAGCCTCTCTGAGTACACAGACTCTCTCTCTCACTCTCTATCTCTGTCTTTGCTTTGTCTCAGCACTGCATGTCTCTGTCTTCTGTGGCTTTTAAGCCAATCGACGCTGTTTGTTTGTTTCCTCTTCTGGGCTCTCTGGCTCCCGGCCTCTGTCCACTCAAATCCCCCTCTGAGTGTTAGCAGTCGTTACTAAGCGCCTTCAGGGATGGTGGCCACATGTTTTGTAACGAAAGGACCATCGACACCTTTGAAATCCAAAGAATAGTCATTCTCTGTTTACACAAAGAAATACACTAAAACATGGGAAAATCCACCAATCTGTCGTTTATCGGACCTAAAATATCATTAAATCCACCCTAGACTCCTATCGGGTCTACCTATAATCATTATCGCAAGTCGCAAGTGCCCATGTGCCGTGGTTTTCCTTTGTATTTAAAAAATACATTAAAACACTGAAATCCCGACAAATGGCTCCATGGCGGACTTCAAATAATATACAACGAAATTTTCAAACCCTTTCGGGTCCGACTTCATCACATTGGGCGCGTTTCCTTTGCATTTCGTTTACTTAACGAAAATGCGAAATACACAGAAAAACCCATTTTCTGGAACTCAAAACGTATGAAATTTCATCCATAATCCTATCGGGTCCGGCTATCGCAGTCGCATTTGTTATCAGCTCCACTCCTTCGTATTGCTCCGATGTGATTTTGTGATGCGACATGTCGCAATCGCATATCGCAAAGTCCCCGGGCTGTCGATGAGCGCTCCTTTTTATTGTGCTGACACAATATTGCGAGTTAACTTGGGTCGTCGATCTACGCACTTGATCGATGGTCCTCGTTGGCTTGCGCTGATCGCTGTCGCAACAATCATACGATAGCCTTCGATAGCCTCCACTTGCCTTCGCCGATTATGATATGCCGATCAGATCTAGACCATTGATCGGATAGATCCGACAGCTCTTGTGCGTCGCTGTCCAAGCCTCCGATAACTCTGTTTTTGGCCATTTCTTCATATTTTTCTCTCCCGATAGTGTTTTCCGCCTTTTGTAAGGTTTTTCCTTATGCGATAGTTTTTGATTTTGAAGACTTAGAGGGTGTTTTGGATCCATTTTGGATCACCTCTTTCCCAAGGAGTTTATCCTGGATAGTCTATGTCACACCAAGGATAGTCAAAGCGATACTGAAGATAGGGACCACATTCCGCAGGAGGAGATCCTTGCAGATCTTTACAAGAAATATTATGAACTCTTGTTCACGTTGAAGTGATGGAAAAATCAGTTATGAACCCATGGTAGATATGGAAATAGCTATAACAGAAGCTTGGCTGAGAGATGTACCAACCGAGGAAGAGTTTGATGGTATGTGTGAGATATATAGAATCATTGTATACACAGAGGCCACAACAATACCAAAGGTGACTTCTATGTCAGCAAGAAATAAATGTGGCACTTTTGGCCATCCTGGGCCATCCAAGTCAATGTAGCCACTCAACTAAGTCAGCACCAAGAGGATGAAGGAACGCGACACCCAGCTAGGAGAGAGAGAGATGTTAATTAAAGACAAATCTAGAAGGGCCCACTCATAGCCATCAGATGTGCAAGGAAACTTCTAGAAGAAGTTAGTTACAATATAGTTGCAATTATGTAACGAGTAGTTTTCATATACCACTAGTAGTTTAGAGTAGGGCCAAGCTCTTGGAGTGCCTATATACCGTCCTCATTGTGAAATGTAAAAGAGGGGGGGGGGATCTTGGTTGTAGGGGAAACTCTACCATTTTTTTTGGTGAATTGTTTGGGGGTCTTGAAGCAATTTTGGGGAAGAATTATGAAGTAACTCTTGGGTTGTCTATTTCTCTCATCATGTATGTGTTCATGTCACCTTTATTTTGAAGTTTACTACTAATAGAATGCAATTTTATGCATTTTTCATGGCATTTTGAGTTGTGAACCTAATATGTTGTTTACATTGTGTAGAATTATCTTAATATCTTGGCTGAAATGAATTATGGCATCAATATGATGGTTTGTTTCAGTTTTGCAAGATCTATCAAGCTAGCTTGAAGAGTATCTTGGCTTTCTTGATATTTCTTGCAAGGGTTTTAAAGGAACAAGTAAATTTTAGAATTATATGTTTTCTAATGGCTGAATTATTAATTGCTCAGTCATCCACCAAGGTTTATTTGACTTAAAGGAATTCTTAATTCCTCCTTTAAGTTACATAAACCCTGATTCTCTGTTTTCATCCATCTTTTATTTTTAAAACTTTTATGTCAAACCCAAGGGTTATGAATGCTCCTACTCAAAATCAACGGAAATGCAGCCCAGTAAAAGACTTAATGTAATGGTGTTTTTCCCCCAACCTTGATCCCAAACCATTCTCTAATTAAAAACTACCTTAAGACATATTTAACAAAAATTCAAAGGTTAATTGTGTATAATATTTGCTCATGAAGAATTCTCAAAGAAAGACAACGTGAACAATTTTTCAGAATTATATACAGTTTTGATTTTGTTAGTTTTCTTATTGCAATTAATCATCAAAGTAAAATAATACAAATCAATACAATGATTGAGTTTTATGGTTGCGAGGGGATTCAACATGTTGTTTCTTTTTTTTGTGACAATTAACGAGGAAAATGAGGTGCATGTGGCTTGAATGTGTAATGTGAGTTTGTTATAATTAATGTTTCAAGTCTGAATTTCGCAGTTATATATAATTTTCAAAAAACAATTAATGCATTGTTTTTCCTATTTGTTGCTCTATCATCTTACTTCAATCATTGTCTGGTAAGGAAATAAAGTACACCAACACTATGAGAGTGTAAAACACAAATAATATTGGAGGTAATATGATCACAATTGAAACCTGAATTTGAATCTTTCATTGATTCAAAATAGAAAATAGAGCCCATTTAGATGTTCCCAGGATTTGCATCACAACACAAGGTGGTGTGACTTTAGGGAGCCCAACGACATACACTGATTTTGTTAGGCCATTCAAAATATCATTCCTTACTTTAGCATTACTATCATAAAGCTTCTTACATGCATCATCTGTTGGAGCAGTCAAGGGTTCTTTGTATCCAGTCAATACAAATTGCTAGACATCATATCCTTGTGTTTGCACATACGCTTTCATCCTTCCACTCCTAAGTGCATATATTTGTCCATTAAATATTGTAACTTTGATCTTTGTGCACTCCATTATCTCCCTTCCAGTGGTTAAAGTTCTTGTGAAGGAACCTACTCTAAAACGAATTGTTGGAAATACTAAAAGGGGTGTGAATCAATATTTCACTTAATATTAGTTTATTATATAATTTTAGAGCATGAACAATAGAATAGTAATCAACAACAAACCACAAGAGAAATACACAACAAAATTTAGGTGGAAACCCTTTTAGGAGAAAAGCCATCGAACGCTTTTCTAATATTTCATGAGCACAAAAATACTTTAGCTCCAACTGAAAGGGAAGCCTCAACTCCCTAGTACTCTAGAAAATCATTCAAATTTGTTAGGTAGCTCCATATCCTGAAAGGATGCTCCTGCACCCTTTTTTTAGCAACTCCAACTGGAAGGATGCTCCAGTGCCTTAATTTTATCAACTACAACTAATAGAATGCTCCAACACCCTACAAGCTTCAACTTGCCCTAGCACCACCTTGCCACTCTAAGTTTTTTCAATCTCCAAGCTGAAGGAGACTTCAGTCTCTTGCCTTGCACCTCCCAACAACCCTTAAAATATAAAAAATAGAGAAACTATTTGTGGGTTCCCATACCAAGGATAATGGACCACTTATAAAATATATTCAATGAAACCCTTTCTGCTAATGTGTGCTTTAGATATGCAATGGAGAAATATGCCTTTTTCCAAACTTTAGGATTGCTTCTAACTAATGTATCAGCTTCACTTCAAAACAATTCATGTACCTTATGTGTTCTACAACTGATGTACCTAAAAATATATTGAGTTGATTATTGCCAAGTATATGTTTGCAAATGTATTTCTACAACACTGATCTGACCTCTGTTTGTTTACATTCACTGCCCTTATCATGTTGTTAGCATTGTGCCTCAGATCCGATGCTACTGAAGATGCCATTGACAGTTGATCAAATAACAATGATAAGCCAAAATAGGTCAACTAGAGATCTTCCCTCCTTGAATACTGAAAGTGTTTGTAAATGAGGCAGTGTGAATTTTGTTGAAGCAAAGATGTCTTAGTTCTACTTGAATATAGCCTCCTTGTTAGACTAATTAACATGCCTAAAATGCTTTAAGATTGTCTTCAACTTTTAACAACCCTTGAATAGACACGTACTATCATAATTATGAGGGTAGAGACAGATCTAGCCTTGATCCCACACTTAGTTTCTCAGCTCAGATTCAAACACGAATCTGGCCTCAACAGATTTTGCAATGCCATAGAACAAATATGTAAACCCTAGAGATGTTTTCAATACTTGTAATGGAATAAATTCTTGGTAGTCGTTCTTCAAGCAACCTTACTTTGGTTATGACCAAGACTCAGTGATGTTATGTTAGGAATGGTTGAAGCATGTGTCAAATACTTTTAAGAAACAAAGATTAGGGAAAATTTAAGGATACAGTTCCTAATTCATACAAGCTTCCAGCTAATATTATCTTCAGAAATTACTCCTTTTTTCTTTTTCCTTTGGTAATCTGGCCTTACAACAATATGATTACGCATTCAAGTGACTTGGACTAGGGTTCTAAATTTCCTCGGATATTCATTTCATTGGTGCCTAAATACCTCCAAATATGTCTTTGACTTGTGTGATTAGGCATTCAAGTGACTTGGACTAGGGTTTAAATTTCCTTAGATAGTCGCTTCATTGGTGCCTAAATACCTCCAAATATGTCTCTGACTTGTGTGAATAAGTGCTTTGGAATTTCTTCAGGCAAAGGTCCGAAAGACTCTTGGAGACAAGCCTTCAAAAATACCACGTCACACTGATCAAGACTATGAAGATGCATGTGCCACAGAGTTGATCAAGACCATAGAGAAGTCTTGAGATAGGCTGAAAAGTATACTCGTAAGAGGCCTAAGTTTAGAAAGAAAACCAAACTAGTCTACACAACAACCATGAATATGCTTTAGATTTTGAAAAAATGCAATGCCTTAGAGAATGTGGATCTACCTCGGACAAAACCTTAAAATGATGTGAATAGCCTAGAAACAATAAGCAAATATCTTCAAATTAAGTTCGGAAATCAAGCTCAACAATCGTTTTATTCTAGTGCCATGTATTCCAATGATTTGTGCCTTAGGAGGGCCAAAAAATTAGAGATGATAAGGTCTAAAAGCCACAGAAAGCTAGAGATAACCCACAGACGTACCAACAGGAAACTTTTCAAAAAATTGTCTCAAAATTTTGACCTCCCAAATCAAATCTTCAAGACTACATTTGGCTACACATGATCACCAAGATAACTCAAACAATATTAGTGTTTCAATTCATGCCTTTGTGGAGGAATCAAGTGCCAATTTATAGAGGAGAAAGGGTGGATCCATTAATGGAGCCGACTTGAAAAATTGGAGGGAAGCTAACTTATGTAAATGGAGGAAAAAGATAAAATTCAAATTTGAAATTTGGAGCCAAAATTATTTCCCTTGAAGGTCAGCTATAATTTTAATTTTGTTCACTTTTTCCCTTCAATAAAATCATTCTTTGACTAGGCCCATTTTATTTTTATTTTTCTTAAATAAACAATTTTCTTGTGGCATATCCTTTAGGGATTCTTGACCAAAAATGGGGCTCCAATCTTCAAAGAGGCATAATTCCTCAATCAAGAGGAATTAGGAGACATACCACCTACCATCAAAATCGACATGACGAGGAGAATCAAATGATGATGATCCCGACCCAAAGACCTTGATCTTCCTTGTCATTTTTTTCATCGAAATTAGGGCTTCTTCTGGGTGTTTCTTGGTTTGACATCAATGACAACCACATTTCAACAATAGAAATAGTTTTTTTCTTCCCTTTTCCACTAGAACTCTTAGGCTTTAGCCCAGGTGATAGTTTCCAACAATGTTCATCAACCTGCCCATCTTTCTTGCAATGTGTGCAAAAGGGATTTCCTTCTTTCTTTGTTGTCATTGTCTCGTTGCCCTTTCCTTTTCCTTTAAACTTGTTGTTTCAGAACTTGGATGAAGACTTCTTTGTGTGATCATCTTGTACAATCTTTCCCCTATTTTTAAGATGAGTTGCTTTCATACACACTTCATCTAGATTAGTGGGATTAACAACAACAATGTGCGACGAAGGTAATTGTGTAAAGCAATATTCAATGCCAATGCCAATGCTTGCCTCCTAAACTCTTATGTGAAACTTTGAACACTTTGACCTTTTGCTTGTCTCAAATTTTTCCATTCCATCATGGTTTTTTGCCTATAACTCAATGTATAAATTTGATTTCTTAATGTAGATGTAAATTCAGACCATGATGAAAGGAGTTTACCATTATGTTTGCTACCTTTCTGAAGTTTTCTCTCCCACCATATAATCATTGTGCCCTCCATCGAAAGAAATGCTAACTAGATCTTCACCTCTTCCTCTTCGATCTATTGTACACGACAATAAACTTCGATTTTTCTAATCCAATTGTTCAACTTATTTGCATTATCTTCTCCATTAAACATGGGCAAATCAAATTTTACATCTGATTTCAATAATGGATTTTCTAAAGCATCTTTCTAATCACCATTTGAATGATGAGAATGAGATAAAGAAGAATAGATTGAACTTGAAGATGGAGATAGAGGTTTAGGAGGGTCTCCTCCATTTCCTTGGTTCATTGAAGCATTATCCTCTTCTTTAGCTTCCTTATTCTTTTCCTTCTTTGCTACTTTCTTTTGATCATCTGCAAACAATTTTTCTACCATGTCTAACATTTGGTAGAAATTTTTGTGGAAAGCCTTCTCATTCGCTGTATGGATATCATCATTCGCCATTGTATTTCTTTGAGTTACACATCTAATCTCAAGATTGAAAGTAGGTTTCCTTCACCTTCTTTGAGCTTGGCTCTAGTTAGCATCCACACTCACAATTCAAGTTAAAGAATATCACTTTGATACCAACATGATCCAGGATATTTTATTCGATGGCTTTAAACGAATTGCATAAAGAGCATGAAATAACCATATTTGCAACATACATGAAGAAGAAAATACGTGAAGAAATGACAATATGGACAATTGCACTAGAACTTGATAACGGAGTTCACCCAGTGTGGGCTATGTCTCTGGGCTCTGTTCAACCACGTAGCGCTTCATTATCTCTCATTCAAATAGATGTTCTTCTTTGTCAATACAAAAGGATTGAACTCTCACTTCAAGTGGAAATGTCTCTCATTCAAAGAGACATTATCCTTTGATAATATAAACGGAATGAACTCACACTTCAAGTGGCATAATGGCCCTTTTAGCACATCACCATCTCGGTTTGCGTACATAGCTCAAACAAATAATTCTCTACAACAATCCATATCTTGTTGCCTTGTTGCAACATACAAAGATCATACAGAATATGCAAGTACATATTCCCCCTCTTATAAATCTTGAAAATGGACAAATCAACAATAAATGAAACTCACATTGGATTACTTGCCAAAACAATCAATCAGATGCTCAAAACTCAACAAACACAACACTAGTAGGTTTGTCTTGTCATTTTGAAACTTTTGTCTGTAAATATGAATAGCTTCTAAAAAGTGCATCTCCATCTCAAAATTTGTGCCAAACATTAATGACACATATGGACTTTAACCATGAGCCCTCAAATCCGCTTCTTGGATCCAAATTCTATTTGCACCAGTGGAATTGTCTAGAAAAATCATGAAGAATAACTATAAACATCATAGGATTCTATCACCATCACCTCAGGACCCTTCTGGGCTCCTTTGTCTCGAAAATTGTGCCCATAGATTGAACCTCTCTACATTAATTGTATGTCAACCTTGTAAAGTATGCCCATGGTTCGGTGCATGGGTCCCCTCTTGAAATCTATGTTTGTGACTAGGTGTGGGTATGTATCCCTATTGGAATCTGTTCATGGGTCCCTCTCTAGTTGCCCCCTTCGATGGTCTAATAGATGGGTTTAAATATTACTCGTTGGTGGACATACCAAAGCTTGTCTATTGGGAAAATTGGTTATCATGTACCATGTTAATCCATTGGTTAGTTGGGGGTGGGAGGGTCCTAGTGGAAAGATACAAGCTCCCCGTTTTATGTGTTACAACATGAACAATGTTTAAATATGTATGATTTCCTTCTATTCTTTGAGCTTGTTGACGTGGGTTTTCTGCACCCTAGTCAACAAGGGAGAAACAACCCATACCAGAGCTCTTTAAATAGCCCTAGTTTTTTGGTGTGGTTGTTTTCGATGATTTTTAAGGCTTCATTAGCCTTTGGATTCCTCCTCTTACAAAGAAAAAACCAGGGGAAAACTAATCCTAATATATACTACCTACTTAAAACTAAAACTATTGTTAAATGTACCTAAAACTATTGGTTAAATAATAAAATACAATCTACAAGTTAATAACTACTAAAAGTACAGTAAATCTAGACTATTAATTATACAAGAAAAATATCAGTTAAAGGAATATTATATAGAAATCAAATAATCGTTAGAAAATGAATACATTAAGATTATGTACAAATAATAACAAAATAATGATACAACAAAGTAACGACCATAACTGAATGTAACTGGTACAAAAAGGATTGAAATATAATTATCTACAGAGACAATAAGAATATAATTCCTAATTTTAATTTATATATGAAATTATAAATTAAAATTGAAACAAGAAAGTAATCCTTAATGCAAAAGAAAAGACAGACAATTGTTAAAATGCAAGTCTCTTATCTTTTGAACGAATGCAAGTCAAACTATATATTTTCTTATGATTAGCATCAAGAATCAATGCAAAAGAGTCTAATTAATGCACTCTACTTTCTATTACTCAACCAAGATATAAAGGGTTACTGTAACAATCTCATAAAAAGGATAATCATTCAATTACTTGTTTATGAATCAAACCAATAAGCAAATAATCGAAATGAACATATGAACTTAGAAATCACTACAACATAAACATTAATTCAATTCGTATGAGAAAGATGACATTATCTAAGTTCTAAATTTCTAGAATAAAAACAAAGGAACCTAGACCAGATATATGCCCAGATCAACTATCGATCTCAAGACACAAGTCACTAGAGAGCGATACTAATCATATAAGAACTTATACAAATTGAATCAACATAAGACAAAAAAGAAATGCAATGAATTTGATTATTATTTTCGGAGTAAAATCACACAAACAATAAATTGGTGTCTATTGTATTATAAGAAATGAAAATACACAGAAGCCAAAGGACGATAAGAATAAATGACTATGGAACGATTAAAGGCACAATAAGTAGTTGAATGAATAAAACCAAGCCTTAAAACTTAGTGTAAGTCAAAAATACTCCACAGTCGTAAAAAGCTAAAGATCATTTATTTTCTCTAAAATTTCCCTCTATAATACTATAGGTATCCCCTTGAATTGTCCAGATTCCAAAGTTTTATACAGGCCTGAGATCCTAATCTTGTAACCTAAAATTGAATTCCCAAAAATATAACTATTTTTTACAAAAAAATATATAATAATGTATGTTCAAGCTATTGTCCATATCATAATTGATAAAAGAAATATCATAAAACAGACCGTTAGATAATCCTCGTACAAATGAAAAGTATCTTCAACACCAACTCCATCGAGAACGATATCATCAGATAAACATCCTGTCAACCAATCAAAAGGAATAAAATTAATGACTTATAATCAAAATAAATCTTCGGTTGTTACAAAATCTTGACTCTGCAGCGATCATCCTAAACTTAGTAAAGGTAAAATAAAGCTAAAACATACCTGAAAAAGACCATCATGAGGAATTGATGGTGTTGGAAATTGCAAACACATAGGGGTCTCCCTAATATGAAGTCTCAATTAGACCTCACACCATTTGGCATATGAGCCCCGTCTGGGATATGGCATGGCTTCCATTATCTTAAAGATTTTTCTTGGTTGCAATAGTTTGCATAAGAGAGCAACACCCATGTACTTTCGAATGAGCAAGTAAGCCTTGTGAAATGTCGAATTGCAATATGTATCAAGGTTATTTCACCAAGAGGGAAGAGAAAGTGAGTCTTTAGAAGAAAAGTAGTAGTATTATTCTAATAAATACACATGCACATACATATGAAAGAATCATTAACCATCTAGCGAAATAGTTCACATAGACATAACGATCATTAAAACAACCACAACACACATTCAACAATATAAGCTGCAAAGTCAATGAAGTAGTTCATTTCTTTAGTACATAAGAACATAAACACATACCACAAACATCTAAAGAATAGTCTTACAATATTCATGATACATGCATGAAAGTGTGTTGGCTCAATGAGCTTCAAATTATTAAGAAAAATTTCCAAGATACATGGTTACAATGAGACACCACTAGCTCCAATAGTGGAGCATTAAGCCACTACTTTCTCCCCAAAAGAAAAATCTTCTCTCTAATGCCTAGTTGGAGAAGCCAAGGTGAAAAGTCATTTGCTTGAGTAATGAGGCTTCTTTTATAACAAGAGGGATGACCTTTCATATCCCCATGACTCTTGAACTACCCTCATGACTCTTGGACTTCTAATATGACCTTTGGACTTCCACAAGACTTTTGGACTTTTCCTAATGACTCTTTTGTCCATATGTGACTCTTGGACTTCCACATATTTACATTTACAATATTTTCCCAAATTACATCATCATTTTCCACATCATCATGTGACGACAACAAGACAAGTCATTGACATTGATGACTTAGAACCTAGTGACTTGTAACATGAAGTTCTTTAAGAAGTGACGACACTTCCACTATGTCTAAAATGCTTGTAATAGATCTTGAATTGTTATTTCCTTCCACCCTCTAAAGGGTCTAGAGAGATTATGGAGTCTTCATGGGTCACTTTGATCATCATTATCCAAAATTCCTTTAACTTTTGCAACATGGTGCCTTTGTGCCTTTTTCTTCAAAATGCCTTCTTGGACAACTTCTCTTAACATACCTCCTCAAACATCTTTTTCCATGCTTACTAAGAACACCTTCAGGTATAGATCACTCATGGCAAGCAAACATTAGCCCACAAATATCCCAGTCTATGATGATTCACTCATTGTACCGAACGTGGATCAACAATGCGCAAGGGAGAGAGAGGGGCCTTCTGGGCACAGAGTGCACTTGCAAGAGACATGGAGGAAGGTACTACTCACTAAGACTGTGCCATGCGTAGCTCTAGAAGAGGAGGTGATAAGATAAGTGCATGGCATGGTTCCAAGAGGCAAGGCTGCAGAGACTATTCACTAGGACTGCACCATGCACTAAGAAGAAAAGGCAGGGTGACAAGGAGGGTGCAGGGCATAGTAATAAGGCACAAGGAGGGGGAAAGGCACAATTATAAGGCACAAGGAGGAGCATCATTGTCCACTAGAAGTGCACAATGTGCAACACTGGGCAACAAGGGGCAGGGCTAGCACAGGGAGGAAGAGCAAGCAACAAGGAGAGTCATCTTCTTGAATAAGATTGCGTAGTGCACAAGAGAGAGAGGGAAGGATTAGGGTGGTGTAGGGCACATCTCCATCTGACAAGGGGGGTTACAACTAGGTTCTAGAAGTGTGCAGTGCACTCTTCCTAGCTCAGAGGGCAAGTTGCAAGTTCAGCAAAATGACTAAGTATGGAAGGGTGAAACATGGAAAAACACAATGAGTTAGGGGTATGATCAAGATTTTCACATCCCAACTCATCAATAAAACTCATATAGGACCCAAGACTAAGAAATATACATCAAAACACTAGTTCACAAACATTCTCCAAGTGCAACAAGCAAAGTGTGCGCAGTTGTGACACGTAAGTATTGTTTTGTGACAAGAAAGTGCGTTATGACTCAAAATGCACTATAGTTGCTCTTGGTGATATGATGACAATTAGGAAAGGACATGGACATTTGAAAAATGTATAAGCACATAAAAACGACATTTGACGACCAAAAGAGACACTTCACATGATGAAAGGTAAGCTAAAAAATTATAATATAGCAAAATTTTGGAGGGTGTTGTAGCAGCGACAACATTTTGCGACACACTGGACGAATTTCAGCTTATCTGTCTAGCGGTAGCTTTCAACAAAGAGTTTAGCCCTTTAGGAAGTATTGATTCATCATGCAGATTACTTGGCTTCCCCACTTAACCTAGTTATAAATATAGTCCCCTCTACACCCTTGGTTCAACTCATCAACAAAGCTTGCCACGTCGCAATTATTTTGATCTAGGAGAAGGGTAAAATGTAGTTGCAAGTTTAAGATAATCATAGTTTGAACTTTCATCTTTGGTGTTGCTCCATTGCCAATAAGCATGTACAATACCTGGGCAGAGTCACTATAGGAACACAACCTTTGCTTCACTGCCAGTGGGCTTGGATAGTACCCCGACGAAGTTGCTTGCTTCACCTCTTTGCACAAGAAGCATTTCTCTTCTTTTTCCCTTTATTTATTTTATTTATTTAAATGGTCTTAGGCACTTATTATTTTACCGAGGTGAAAGAGGGATCTCAACTTATTTAGATCACAAGAGGTTGTTCCTTCAGAGATAGTTATATATACCTCTGATATTGATTTGCTTGCTACTAATTTTCCCCTTTCCCTTCGTTACTTGATTGAAATAACATACAAAACACAAAATAGACTTGATACCAAGTTAAGGAATGAGCATCCTAGAATGGATACAGGTGTCATGATTCTACTCGAAGCTTTCCTCTCGGATGCATCTTATTTTCCATATGGACATTACTTAATTTAAGGCCCTTAACCCCATACAAAGAAGGAGAATTAGCAAATAGCCAAGCATTGTAGTTGTCACAATCCTTGTTCATTTCTGCCACATAGCCCTTTGGGCCATACATACACTCTCACACAGGGTCTTATTTATGTACATTGACCAAAACAAATAGGAAAGAAACAAGACATGTCGGGAAGAAACAACATAAGGAAAGAAAATTGTACAAAGGTAGGAATGCAACCCAGGGTTGCTATCGAAGTAATGCTTAAGATCTTGGCCATTGATGGAAAGAGGATTAGTCCTCCCATCTAAAGATTGCAATTTGTAAGAATGGTGGCAATGTTTTTCAAAGATGGTGTAAAGTTCAATCCACAGAGATTGAAATTTGGTATGCTTGCCTTTCTCTTCGTGGGCCTTGTCCCACTTCAATACTAGGTCGCCCACATCGAAATATTTGTTCCTTGCAGAATTCTTGTCAAACCAATGCTTGATTCGGTTCTAATGTATGGCAAACTTTTCTTTTGTTTTGAGCCTTTCTTCCTCAAGATTAAGAAGAGTATCTATCCTACTCTGAACAAGATTCCTGAGAAAGATGTAAGGCTGGAAGGTATATGTTCAGAGGAAGGATAACTTCTTTTCCATATATAAGGAAGAAAGGGAGGTCTTCAGAGAGGGTTTGGGAGTGGCTTGGTAAGCCTATAATGCATTCACCAAGGCGTTGTGTCAGTTCCTTTGCTCAGAGAAAATGATCTTCTTAATAATACAGATCAGATTTTTTTTTGTAGACTCAGCCAAACCATTTCCTTGAGGGTAGTAGTTTGATGTGTGCTTTAAAATAATAACATTTTCTAATGCAAAATCATAAAGATTAAACAAATAAAAATAAGTTGCATTATCAAAGACAAGTGATGTAGGAACATCGAACCTGATTATGATGTTCTGTTTGAGAAACTCAATGACTTCCTGGTCATTAACTTGTCTTAATGGAATTGCTTCGGACCACCGAGTGAGATAATCAATTACAGTTAAAATGTATCGATGTTTCTTTGATAAATGAGGAAAGATTTCGCCAATAAAATCTCCATTGTTGATATGGTTCCTTGACTACTATAGGTAGCAATGGGGTGGTTGACTTTCTATCGTGGTTGACACATCTTTGACACATTGGGAACTTTCGGGCGTATGCATGAGCATCCTTAAATAACGTGGGCCAATAGTAATCGACCCTCATCACCTTATGGGCAGTGGTATCTCTTACGAAGTGTCCACCTACTAGTCCATCGTGAAGATCTCTTAACACCCTTTCTGAATTTGGAGGCTCTAAACATCTGACAGGACACCATTGTGGTTCTTCCGAAAAAGTACACCATGCACAAGTTGATAAGATAAGGCTTTAAGACGGATTTCCCTATTTTATTTATTCAATAGAGGCGAAGTCAAGGTTTCGTGCTCTAAGTATTGTTGTATATCTATACACCAAGATGCGGTAGTACTTGTAGGGGAAACCTGCTCAATGTTATACATCTCAATCCCCTATTCCCACCCAGAAGATTCTTCTTCTGGTGAATTCACCACTTCTATTGCAAGCTGACAGTGACCAGGCCTTTGATGGAGTGAAGTTTCTTGAACTTGAGAACATATTCTTGTAGGCACATCATCCATTTCTCCCTCCTTTCAACTAGTTCCTGTTGTACAAAGAGTGTTCTAACTGTTGGATGAGGCACATAACTAATAGTATGAGATTTCAGGAAGTAAGGCCTAAAATGTTTTCCTTCCTTGTGTTGGGGTCCTATAATAGTAATCAATGGTGTTGACCTCTTACTATTCATCTTGGTCAGTTTAGCCCATGAATCACTAGGTGTCATAACCTAAAAGGCTTTAATGTTAAAAGGGTCATTAATCAAACCAGTCTAAGGTTTGGAAGGCTTTTTTCCTGTCAAGTTTTTGTAAAATGACTTTGCAGGTAAAATCAACATGAAAGGCTCTAAATCATATTTCCAACAAGCTAAAGATATCTTGAAATGGATTAAGGCATCAAAAGTTATGGCAAAATGAAAATTCCTATTCAAAGGCTTGGGAACAAGGAGAAAAGGACTAAGTGTAAAATCTTGGATCCTGCATATTGAAGATTTGGAGAGAGAAGTGCCTTGGCGATCAGAGCTTCCAAAGCATTTTGTAACAATGATTCCATATTGTCGAACTGCGATCGTTGATCAGACACATCAACGAATAGATATATCGGCGAATTGTCAAAGCGGAGTGGGGTGACAACTTTAAAAAGTTGTGATCAGCAAACATCGATCGTGTTAAATTCGGGATTGTGCCTTCAGTGTTAAAGCACCAAGGAAGGTTGAATATGGATTAACAAAGGATTTTAGTGAAAAACCAAAGCAGGTTCGGTCATTTTCTCTCTTGTCTAGAGGGACATGTGGTGAAAAGTGATTGGTTTTGATATGCCACATGGCGGCTGACATCATCATGATGTGGTTGTACGATGGACACGTGGCAGGAATATTTGACATTTTCAGGGGTTAAAAGAGACCAAAAAGGGTGACACATGGCAAATGATGATGTCAAATTGAAGATCGGTGTTTGCAAGTTGAGGAATGTTGCTGCATCAAAGTAAAACTTTCGATTTAAAAACTCTGATTAAGGGGCTCCAATGTGGGGGCTAGCCCAAGGTCACAAAGAAGCAAAGGCGTGGGGCTGAGAACCAAAGGCGATCGCACATCGATGATCGCAACAATATGACATCGATGTTTTGTGAAGGAGCATATCAGGGAAACACCCAATATCGTGGGCCCAAAGCGATGTGCACAGGTGGCGCAAGGCAGACGGGCGGCATGAATTTATGTTTATTGTGTTTAAAATCAAAGGTCTGGGCAGAAAGTTAATAAAGGTTTTTATAAGGCAGAAAAGGGTTAATAAAGGATTATATGTGCCAAAACCTTGGCACGGGCCCTCTCTATCCCCTCTCCACGTGGACCAAGCCACCTTACTCATCAGAGATCGCAAGTCTTGAGAGGTGCAACTAAGTGCAATGTTATGAAATCATTGATCTCCAAGTCCTGATATCTCAAAGGGCCCATGCGAATATGTGTTGTGGTCCCATGTATTACACATGAGGACCGTTTATAATTTAACAATATTTTAAAGAATCGGCCCCCATCCTAGCCAAAGGGTTTAACCCCTAAAAAGGCTTTGGCTCTGAGTCCCCAGGCCCTGTTCATGTGTTCTCGCCCAAGCCCCCGGGGATAGGTATATTGGAAAAGTTATATCCCGTTGTTGAAGCCTCAAAAATCGGGTCTACAACAAGGGGGATACCCACTCGGTCCTGACCTTGGTTAGCAGCTCCTTTTCCGTTTGGTATAGTGGGTCCGACTGGGGATATGGGACCAGTTTCTCAATTCATGTATGTGTGTGTTGAGAATTGATATTTCTTTCCTAATAATCTCTAAGTAAAATTCTTTTATTTTTAAATCTAATTTAACAACATGCAATTGTATTCTAATTAACAGAAATATCTAATTCTAAAACTAACCCGGGATTTAATCTTTCAATTATGCGATCTAAAATAGTTTCTACAACAATTGGTAATAAAATTCATTCAATTGCTATAAGAAAAGAATTCAATAAAGATGAACTGTTTCGTATAAAAATTTAGCCGAATAGTCATGAAAAACATATCGCATAATAATTCACTCATATATTAAGCATAAATAAATGGTTATCACCATACAGAAGTGCCAAATGATAACTCAAGCATTCAAGCATTCATACATAAATAATTGAAAATGAATATCACCTTGACATATAAGCAGAATTTGTTAAGAGATAAAAGTACCATTTATAATGAGTTCTACTCATGAGCTTCAGCAATAATGATTTATCTCTTCTTAATTCAACATCTACTAAGAGTACAAAAGTGTAATTTCAGTAGCAGATATTAAACACAGATGTCAATAAATCTGTTCCATTCATTCATCAAAACCTCCTCGGAGGGTGCAGAAGTGCATGTTCTGAGGAAAAGCTTTTGATAAATTTCAAGACCCTTCTCTAAATGTATGAGAAGGGGTTAAATACTACTAACTAAATCTAAAAATAGTTTATTACAAAAATATAGGAGGCGGTTTAAATGACCGTCCTCACTTCAGACAAAAATAAAGAAAAACTAAAACTAAAACTGAATCTAAAAGTAAAATTAGTAATTAACTATCTATGTATCTGATCTTTGTAGTTGCAAGCATCCAGCATCAACTTAAGGAGAGTTGGTTGGCCGACCTCCAATTTTAGCTATCCTACGAAAACGAAATCGACAAGTGCTGGCGCCATCTTCTCAGTAGAATTAGTGAGGCATTTGAGAGTCATGCACTGACTGTGTGGTTTAACCAAGTACTGCCAGTAAGAATCCCAATTTAACTCGGTTAACCTTCTGATGGACTCTGCTCTTTATTGAGCCTTTTGTCTCCAGCTTGTTTGTAGATGCTGTACATTTGGTAGAAATCCTGGAGTGGCCTCTAGTATGAGATTTGCCCTGTGTAAATTTTCATTAACACAGTCAATGACATTGTTTGCCGCAATCGCTGCTTCTTCTGCTGCTTGTTCTGCTTTCCTAATCTGTGCATCCCATTTATTAAAGAACATTTCTTTGTGGGCTTCATTGATCATCGGTGCGCTTGCCTTTTTCCCTTCCTCTGATTCTTGCCAAACCAAATATTCAGTAATTCTTTTATCAATTAAATCGTAATCATGTCGCAAGTCCACGACTTGATTAGTAATTCTATCATTTATCTCGCAATAAGAGCTCCACTGCGATATCCCTCGGCACAATGTTTCTTGCTGCTGCAGGAGTTGATCATTTAAGGAAATGGATTATGTGACAAATTCCGTAAGCTTAGGATTGTCCTTACGCATTTATTGCATAACCTGTAACTATTTTTATCTTTCGGCCAAACTGTTCTGGTATCCTAGCTGCATTTGTTGAAAGTCCTGCTCTAATTTTTCTAGCTTTTCCTCTGCCTCGTTGTTGATGTTGGCTTGGTGTAGCTGTTGCTGCAAAATCTGTATTTGACCTTTTTTTTCTTTCAATAATTGTTGTACCTTGGATGCTTTATCAATGGTTGCAGATGCATATGCTCTTGCGATTTGCGATAATTTAGTGAGATTTTTAGTAGGGTCAGTGGTAGGATCTTGCCAAAAGATGTCTAATTGCTCTGCATCAGAAGAGAGAACGCTTTCCAATTTCCTTTTATTTCTTTGTCTTCTCACTACTGCCTTATGCTGCGGACTATAAAATACATCGAGAGGAGGAATTTCCTCTATTTTGAGCATAATTTCAAAAGATGGGGTAATGGGAATATGCTCCATTTCTGGGACATTGCTGGTTGTTCCAGGGACTATATCATCCACTGTCTGCACATTACTCTCAGGTGTCTTTGTGCTCTACCCCTCAGTATTGATTAAGTCATTGAATGTCTCCCATTTTTTATCTAGCTCAGTTCTAACTGGTGGTGGCTGGATGATGAGAGGGGGAAGATTTACCTGTGGAGTGGTCAAAACCTGTTGTTCTGGGCGTTCTTTAGACTGAGCAGTATCCCTAACTGACCCTTCGCTTTTATTATGGTCACTCTCAGACCTCTTGGAGTGTTCTGGTGTTTCCCCCCCAGACTTGGATCTGATCTTGTCTGTGCCTGAACTTCCACTGAGACTGATACTGGGAGTTGGCTCCCTTATTGGTTCCAAGCATAATTTATCCAAAGGGATATTAGCTAACCTCCTTTCTCTATACATTTTGAACTCTTGAAATTCTACTGGAGGAAATTGCATTTGGGCCGAATGCAGAACTTTTTTAAGTGTACTTTTCTGCTGAAATGTATCATCAAAAAGATCATCTTCTCCAGAAAACACTTTTATTTTGACTACAGTAGTTAAATTCTTAACGATATCATAAGGGTTGAACTGTCTTCCTGGAAATTTGAACAATTGTAGACATAACATGTTGTTTACTTCTTTGAATGCATGACCTACATCAAATAGTGAAAAGGCCCCACAAGCCACAGGAAATTGCGGCCAAATGGCCTTCTTCTTGTCCTTCAGCTCTTTACTCATTCCTCCTACCCTGCAAGTCTGGTAGGCAATCTCTCGTGCTAGTAGTTTATCAGGGACATATAAAGGTAGGACATGAGAGGAAGCAAGACTTTCGAATACTCTGACATAGGTGAAAAGTTCTTCTCTGAACCATCTTGTGACAGGGAGCATATCGACCTCCACTTCGGGAGAAAATATTGGAGCGTCCTTATTATACAACATCTTGTATAGAGGCATCATGACTCCATGACAAATCTTATAAAAATATGGAATGAACTTGGAATCCCATAATTCCTTGTGATAAACATGAATGGGTAAGGGGTCCTGAGTAGTCCATTTCCAACCCATCATAGGAAACTTGGAAACATAACAGATTGCATCCATTACATAAGCAGATAAGTAGAAAGGAGGATAAATCCTCTGAGCAGTTCTTTTGGACTGATAATTCAAAATGGCTGTGGCTAAATTGTCAGACAATATTTTAGCCCAATCCACAATAGTAGCATTAGTGGCAGCATCTAATAATGGTAGCCATTCAGATGGAAATTTGTTAACGTCAAGCTTTCCAAAAAGTCTACAGAGCATAGCAGCAACAAAGCAATACAGAGAGGTGAGAGAACCAGTACTGTACATACCATGCTTATCCCTTTTTAGTGGTTCGTCCCTTCTCGACCAGTGCTTGGTGCATTCTGCTAAATCTTCATTTTCTTTAGCGAACTTCTCCATGAAATGTTTATTATAGGTCACTTGTGGCTCTGGTAGATGATACATTAGCCTCAAATCTTGTGTAGTGAACGAGCCAATGAGCCCTTGGCTCTGAGTCTTAAACTGTTTATTTGTTATCTCAACGCTATCCAATACCCATTTGAACATGTCCGTGTATGGAAGAATCTTGGGCCTTGCCACTATCCGATGCAAGAATGAGCATGCTAGTTCTGTAATTGACGTCTCAAATGACCTGCGTGGGTCTGCAGTAGCTGTAACCTCCATTACTCTAGGATTTTCTTCCTCGAGTAGACTGTGCATGCCTTCCCAAGTAGTAATGCCGACATCTCTGTTACAGGTGGTGTCCGTGTATAAGGGCATCATTTCTTTGTCTTCAAAACTCAGAGCCTTTCTTTTCTTTCCCATTTTATTCTGAACACTGCTATGTATACCTCTCTGCTTTTCGCTCCTGCAATTTTGCAAATGAGGAAAGAGTAATGATAAGAAAAAGGTGATGGGAAATATTTAAATGCCGAAATCATATAAAATATATCACCTTACGTGAAATGGCTCTTCGATCAGATCAAAACCATATTTCATTAATGATTTCCAACTAACTCATTAAATTAACATTAACGCGCATAACTGGGCATCAGTTTGTGGAAAAGCTTTTTCGAACGACGAGCCCTGCAGATCTGTGATAAGGCGATTTTGCGATTTGCTTCGCAATATCGTAGATCGCAATATCGTTGATCCATTATGTGTGGCAATCATCCATTACCATATGTTTTCTGCGAAATGCGATTTGCGAGATGCGCCATCGCATATCGGTGGTTTGAGGTATTTCACTTTAAGTGATACTTGAAGCACATGAAAACTGCAATGCGATGAATTTCTTTTAATATGTGATCTCGCATTGCGATTTCACAATCTTAGGATTCGGTTTGTAGGAAAGCATCTATTACCTTTTTGCGATGCGACACTTTTTCTTGAGAAAATGGTTTTTTTCGAACTTATCATAAAAATTAAGGCTTTTTTAGATTTTTCGGGTGTTCTCCTAAGTTTATGATAGTAAGATTTATTCAAAAAGGAATAAAAGTCCTAATTTATTTTTTTGAATTTTTTGGATAAGGGTCCCCACTTATTTAGTATTATTGAGAAAACTATATAAGAAGGGGGGTTGTTGATGGCCACAACAATTGGCGATTCACTTGGAAGAACCAGTTATCTCTGCTTTTCTTTTGAATTTTCTAAACTTCCAAAATAGAAGGTTTTTTAGAGAATAAAACTTTATTATATAAAGATAAAGTACACCATGCTTTCAGCTATTAAAGATAATTTGTTTCTTCTATGTTAATTTTGGTTATTTACTTCCTAGAGTTAGTCATTGTATTTACATCAGCCACTACTTGGTTTATAAAGATAAAAACAAAGTCTTCTCTGTAAGTCAGTTTTAAATATGCTCATTTGTTGTAGGTAGAGCCTTTGCTGCCAGCAGGCGTTTATAGCCTTGACAGGGTTACCTATTACCCAACAATGATCCTGTATCCTACTTGGAGAAATATACGATTTTCAAAGGGAAATCCATATCCACACTTATTGCTTTTATTTTATTTTAATCTTTAAAGAATAATGCCTTGGTTTGGTAGTCAAATTATGACAGTGCCACTCACTTGATTTATAACTTTGCTGAACAAGTTGGCTCATGATGAGACCCCTTGTCTTTTGATTGCAATAATCTCGAGTCATTACCCTGTTGTGATATGCAGTTTTGGCAAAGTCAACAAGCTATAATATCTATGATCATGATAAGTCGACTCGTGATGAGACCTCTTATTCTTTAAGTTAAAGTGTATTGCTAGATTATTCCTTGAAGCTCGTAATTCCTTAGATGGGGAGGAAGTCATTTTTTCCTTAAGAATAGCTCTAGATGACAATAGTAGAGTTTTTGGAAAGAGCTTTTCTATAGAGAATCTTCGTTTTGTTATTGATACTTTTCATTTGACTGATATAAAACAAATTCCCACTAAAGGTCATTTTTTATCAAAATTTACAAGGTTGAAACTAGTATCACTTTCAAGCTTATAGCCTTTCGACTATATATTTCAATAATAATGTCCAATTTTCTAAATCAGTCCTATTTATACAAGCGGAAAAACAAAATTTAAAAGAAATTCTAGTCTTTTTCGTGAATTCCAAATGTAACCATTTACAACTGGTTTTATTATTAAAATAAAGGAAAAGCTAATTTTACAAAAATAGAAGAATGATCTCCTATAGAAAGTATTTTTTGAGGATCTGTCCATTAACATGTAAAGATTCTCTTTTTCCTGTTAAGTCATGTAACATAAAGGTAGATAGACCTATGATTTCTACGATTTGGAAAGGGCCAAGCCACATTCGTTGAAATTTCGTATGTTTGCCCTTTTCCTCGTGAGCCTTATCCCATTTTAAAACTAGATCTCCAATCTGAAAGTCCTTTCCAGATATCATGTTTGAATCAAAAGAAGCTTTTACTAATGCTTGGTGATGTGCATGAGTTATTTTAGCCTGTTCTCGTTGCTCTTCTAGCTTAAGGATTTGCAGCTGCCTTAGTTGTAAGGAAGAGGTTGGTGTCTCGTCAATAAATTGAACTAAGGCCAACGAAGGAATCGCTAGATGAGTTGGAAGGACCACTTCTTTCCTATAAACTAAATTAAAGGGAGAAGTGCCAATGGAGGCTTTCTGTGTTATTCGGTCTGCCCATAGAGCATATGTTAAGGATTTGTGCCAATTCTTATGAGTTTGATCAATGGTTCGCTTAATGATTATAATTAAGTTTTTATTTGTTGATTCAACTAACCCATTCCCCTGTGGGTAATAATTGGCAGAGTATTTAAGCTTAAAACCTCTTTTGAGCACAAATTCAGTCATAGCATTGCCAGAAAAATACGATGCATTATCAAACATTAAAGTGAAGGGTAAACCAAACGTGGTGATTATGAACTGATCTATGAAATCAATGATATGTTCGGCATTAGCTGTCTTGAGAGGAACTGCTTCTATCCATGTAGAAAAATAATCTGTAGCTGTAAGGATATATCTATGTTGTTTAGAAGAGTAAGGAACGATCTCACCTATTATATCCAATCCCCATTGATCAAAAGGTTGATAGATATTGACTAGTTGCAAAGGCAATGATGGTTTCTTTTGTGTCCCAGCAGCGGTTTGACAAACTTGACATTTCCTTGCGTAGCTATGTGAATCTTTGAATAGTGTAGGCCAATAGTATCCTGCGTGCAAGATTTTATGTGTTGTAGTATCTCCAACATAATGCCCACCTGTTGGTCCATCATGGAGTTCCTGTGACACCTTCTTAGCTTTAGCTTTCTCGAGACATCGAAGGAGAACATAATCACAATTCATCCTAAAAAGTACATCGTTTACGAGTTAATATTGCTTAGCCTTCAACCTTAGGGCTCTTTTCTTTGTATAATCTAGGTTTGAAAGAGCATATCTATTCTTTAGATAAAATATGATATCAGCGTATAATGATTCAATATCGTTTAGGCTTACCTCATACATTTGTACTTTTGAAGACGGTATTTCGGAAATAAGCGATTCTCTAGCTGGCATTTTACAAAAGCCTTGGCCTTTTACAATATTTGCTGGTTTAATTTAAGTGTTGTATTCTTGTAAAACAGTAACCCAATTTGCTCTCTTTTCACCCACATCTTTCTGTACTAAAAGATTTCTTACCGCTGGAAACAACACAATGATTTTTATATGGGTTTTAAGTAGGAAGGGTTTAAAATGTTTGATCGCTTTGAAAACAACATAAGCTTGCTTCTCGACGTCAGAATAATTTAATTCGCCCCCTTGTAGATTTGAACTGAAAAAGGCAATTGGGGCTTCCGCCTTATCTTGATTTTCTTGAGTGAGTATCGTAGCATATGATCTATCAGAGGCAAATGTATACAAAATGAAAGGATTGGAGAAATTTGGAGTGGCTAAAGATGGGGCGTTTACAATCGCTTGTTTAATCAGATTGAATGCTTCATATTCTTCTTGGCCCCATTTAAATATTTAGTTATTTTTAATCATTGCTTGTAAGGGAGATACGATCCTTGAAAAGTCTTGAACAAATCCCTTTACAAAATTAATCTAGCCAAGGAAGGATTGCATAGCTTTCTTGTTGTGAGGCAAGGGTATTTCGGAAATCTCCCTGACTTTGTCGGGATCAATATGGATTCCAGATTTTGACACTATAAATCCAAGAATTTTTCCTTCACTTAATGCAAAAAAGGACTTTTTTGGATTAAGTGAAATTCCATACCTTTGACAACGTTGAAAGATCTGTTTCAAATCTCTGAGATGATTACCTCGTTTCTTGGAATATATAGTTATATCATCCAAGTAGATTACCACTGATTTGTTTACTAATCCCTTAAATGCGATGTCCATGGCCCTTTGAAATGTGGCGCCAACGTTAATCAGACCAAAAGGCATCTTTTGATATGCATAAGTACCCCATTTGGTTCTGAACGTGGTCTTTAATTGATCATCAGGATGGACCAAAACTTGGTTGTAGCTGGAGAAACCATCCAAAAAGGACATTAATTTTGATCTTGCAACTGCTTGTAATATTTGCTCCATGGGAGGTAAAGGAAAATTATCTTTTTGGCAGGCTTTGTTAAGATTTCGAAAGTCAATGCAAATTCTAATGTCTCCATTTTTCTTTCTAACAGGAACCATATTGGAAACCCATTTAGAATGTCGAACGGGAAAAATGATTTTGGCTTTCAATAATTTGTTGAGCTCAGACTTAATCTGATTTTCCAAATTAGGGTGGATTTTTCTCAGCTTTTGCTGGACAGGTTTTTCATCGTCTATCATTGGGATAGTATGCTGAATGATAGAAGTGTCGTAAGTCTTAAGTTCATCATAGTTCCAGGCAAAGACACTTTTGTATTGTTTCAGGAGACGAACATACGCTAATCTTTCTTCAGGGGCTAGGCCAAGACCTAGATTGATATTCTGCGGCTTGGTATCAGTTCCTAGATTTACTAATTCATAGTTCAGAGTTGAACTTTGAAGTTTTGAATTGGTAGATCTTTTGAATCGGTCTTTCAAATCATATAAGTCTTCCAATTTGACTACTTATTTTGGCATAGCATTATTAGTGCTATCTTGTTGCAACTGTTTTTCATGTTGGTCTTCATCTATAATATGATTATTGTAAGATCTCTTTGGTGTGAGGAAGCTTACAATATTAGGATCATCGTTGAAAATTCTCCAATTGGTAATGTTATCAGGAATCGAGGGTCTAAAAATTATTTCAATTGAGAATCTATCCAGACTATAATCTTCTAAAGGAATGAGCTTGGAAGCTACATTTGCCAAGAGGTCAACACTAGCATTTTAGAGTCTAGGAATTGATGAAATATTGAATGCTATAAAATGTTCAGTCAGATATTGTACTAAAGATTGATAATGCTTTAAATGACCTGATAGACAATGTATAATATTTCGTACCTGTCTAATTATAATTTCAGAGTCTCCAAAAACTTATAGATACTTGATATCTAGTCTGATTGCTTTGTATAATCCTTGGATTAAAGCCTCGTATTCTGCAATATTATTGGTGCAATCAAACTCGAGTCTACAAATTAGCATAGTTTTGTTTCCTTCTGAGCTAACTAATACACATCCTGCTCCTGCTCCATTGTTAGACTTAGAACCGTCAAAAAATAACTTCCAAAATAAAGATTTATTTACAGGATTATCTATGAAATTAACACATTTAGAACTATTTGTTTGAGAAAAGTTTTCTACTTGAGATAAAACAGAATGTTCTAAATAAAGCGAAGTATGAATCTTGAAATTTCCTAAGAAAGAGTCAGCAGAATAATTGCCAATTATATTGATTTTGTATGCTACAGGTTCATTTTCTCCTTCCAATTCTGTTACTATGCATTTTTTATGCCTTTCTCACTCAACCTTTATTTGATTTGGTTTCCCATTGTAAGGGAGCCACATATGTGACCAGTCGGTTGCAAAATATCCATGAAGCTTTTCAGACCAATCCCTGCTAAGAATTAAGCCATAAAATTCTGGTATGTTTGCAACTAAAATATCAATAACTTGACATACTTTTGGATTAGATGACAACCTTATGGTAACTTGATTTAGCTCACCGATCAGTTCAACCTGCGACCGGTCCAGCTGAACTACGGGTACTGCAGATTTTTGAGGTTGAACGTTCAGCTTTGCACATATTGATTTAGGTAAGATATTGGATGAAGCTCCTGAATCAACTAAACAATTATGCAAATTTTTGTTGAAAACTTCATACATAAGAAGAAATGGAGGAGTATGAGATCTTTACCTTCCTCCAATTAGAGCGATATTGTTTGGATCAACTTTACTAGTCACATTAGTTGGAGGTCTTACCATCTCGTGAGAAGTTTGCGAGATTACAGTGGCAGGTAGAGGTGCAACTAGTATTGCGTGTAACTATTTCAAAAGCAGATTTTGTTGATGTTTTAACTTGCTTAATTCATAAAAAGTAATGTTAGCCCTAGTCTTCTTCATGTCTTCTACGATATTATACTCCATCTCATAAGGAACAATCAATGTTTTAGATGGAGTTGGTGAATTTGTTTGGATTGGGCTTGTTTGAGTCGCTTTGGGTGACGTTTTCTTTCCTGCGACTCTATCCTTAGACATTGAGCTTGCGCTCTTTGGCTTAGGAGTAGGTTGAGGAGGATCGAGTTGATTTATACTTCTAGCACTGACTGGCGATGCCTCTTAATCCTCTTCATCTAGGAGAATGAAATCCCACATTTCTTGTACTTCTACAACTTCTTCTTCATCAGTAGGCTCCTCGTTGGAAATTTCTTCTTCTTCTTCTTCTTCTGATTCAGCATTTGCGATAGCATTGGGAGGTTTTGGATCAGTTGAAGGATTTCTTCTATAAGGCTTGTAAGGCTTTTTAGAAGAAGTCTCTGCTACTTGTTTCTTAATGTCAACCATTTCGTTAGACATGGTTTTCAAAACTTTCTGCAATCCTTCTAAATCGAATGGGTCTTTGGACTGTTTTTTCTTTGGATCTTCTTTAAAAGTAACCTTCTTAGATTTACATTCATCAATAACGTTTTTCTTTTCTAAGGTTATGATACGTTTCTCTACCGCTATTGCTTCCTTCATATTGTCAGCTAAAGTTGTTTTGTTAGCTCTATCAACAAAGATTGCTATGTTTGATGGTAGAGCAGATATGTACCATTCACTTCGAACTTCTTCGCTAGGCTTAGAGGTGGTAGGAATTTTGTTCAAAAGTTTATTGAAACGTGAGTTAAAATCTTTTACAAGTTCCCTTGGTTCAGCCCTAAGGTTAGACAGGTCATTGATCAGTGTCATTATAGACCTGTCATCACCGAACTTAGTCAAGAATTGTTCTTGGAAAATATCCCAACTAGTGATAGATCTGGATGGTAATGAGAAATACCATGATTCGGCTGCTCCTTGCAAAGTGTAAGGAAAGAGTTGAATGACAACGTCTTCATTAGTAACCCCATTGAGATTTATAGATAACATAAATTTGTTTATGTGTTCTTCTACTAGCATGCCTGCTTCAGGATTAAACTTAGGCAGCCATTTTTCAGGATGGGTCGGTAATTGACTCAAAGGCGCAGACATTAAGACTACCCCTGGGTTATTCCATGGAGTTTGGGCCATTGTTGAACTACTAACAGAGGAAAGCGCAGAAGATGATCCTTGCGGTTGGGAAGATGAGGATATTACAGTTCCAAATGATTGAGAAGCAGATGTTGAGGTTCCAGTGGTCTAGTGGACAATAATTTGAAGTGGAGGAGTGGATGGTTGACTTCGCGGTGGAGAGGTTGATATGGATGATGATGACGAAAGAGTCTCACTATCAGACCCTTTAGGTGATTCCTTGCTCTTTTCCTTGTAGGTAGAGGTAATTCAGTTGGTTCGATACCAAACTTTTCACTCTACAATCCGGTAAGGGGATGAGAAGGGTTATATTGCGAAGTCACTGTTATCACCCCAAGAAACTCTCCTAGGTTGTATATGAAAGATGCTCGGGAACATTACAAACTCAACAAAAATGTTGGAAAATGGTGGATGAATGAAAGAAATGCTGCATATTCAAGCTAGATAACCACTCCTACTATGATTGACCTTAGACATGGGTGAAAACCCCCAAACTACAGGGCTTTAGACCATCAATTACTCACAGTTTAAGGAAAATGCGATGATGGAGAACACTGATCACACCAGCAGATGCACAAGGCCCTATGATGGCCAATTGCAACCAGTTTAAAGGTCTGTAAATCTATTTTCTAATGCTCAGACAGGATGACAGCTCTCTGGCATTAAAACAACAAAACCCTGCACACAAATTCAATGATACATGCTAAATCCTAACACATAGGTGGGATGACAGCCCCTCTAATGCTAAACATTAACAACACATGAATAAATGCAAACAGGCACATCCTGGAACAAGAAGAAGAAGTGGAAAGTGAGCAATCAATAGCAAAAGAAGCTTGTATTAGCTGGAAATGCAGACCAGAAGCTACAAGTTACAAAGTAGTTACAGTCTCCAGAAGTTGAAGCTTGCAACAGAATAAAACTCATCAACATCATTACATCTTACTTTTCAGTATATATAGATTTTGTTTACACAACTGCTCTGCTAGGATATGCGTGGAGGTGTCTTAATTGACCACCAACCACATTTACAATTAGATATGGGCTTCTGATAAAATCTGAATGTTTTAATTAACAGAATGGCATTCTCTGTACTCTGGTGTACTTCTTGAATAGGTGAAGTATTATCTGCATGACTTTCAATAACTGTTGCAGTCATTTATCTGCTCAAGGTGGTCCTTTTTTTTCTTAGAGGTACACTGTGTTGAATGCAGTAGCTGATGGCTTTAATGCGCAGGTCGCTGGACTGTGGCTTCCTCCCTCCTTTGCATGCACAAGACAGGCCGAGAACACTTTAAAAATACCTTGAAAACAAACAAGAGCCGAGATAAAACACTGGCCGCTAGATGGATTACATGGACGATTGAGATCTGTTGACGGGAGGCATAGAAGACACAGAGATGTAGGGAACAATAGTAGCCGTTAGATCGCGAAATCGGACGACGGAGATTAAATTATAGAAGCCATCGGGAAGGAATTTGAATGGAGGATCGTGGACCATCAAATCATGATCGGGGAGATCCGATGGTTGATGGGCGACGGAGTTGATCGCGGGTTAACGGGCAGGGAGCTGTACCGGAAGGGCAGTAAATGGTTTCCCCGCATCGCTTTATGGCCAAGGGTGGTTTACGTACAACCAAGTGCGATGCAGTAAAATGAAGACGCGTAGCAGGTAAGTCGGCGGGGGAAACCACTTTCCCGCGGGCTAACAAACGAGCGGGTTGGCGTAGCGGAGGTTGCGATAATCGTTGGATCATCAAGCGGAGGATCGGACGGTCGACATGTTAATACATACGTTTCAGGTGATGTGACAGGTAATGGGCCCGCCAGGTTATGTTTTTATTAAATCCACGCATTATAATGGATAAACACATTAGGGCCAGGGTTAAAATAAAAAATAAAGGCTAATGCGGGTTTTAGAGGGTTTCGGGCCTTTAATAAAGGGTATCTGTGTTTATTAAGTTTTTAACACAAAGAAGCCCGGGAGCTAGGTAAACATGTTGGAAATAATACTGAGAGGGGGGGTGAATTAGTATTATCAAATTCTTTTCAATATTCCCTCTAGATTTATAATTTAATTTATTCTTCAGATGTTGACCATTAATTTGAATGTCAGTACCATATAATAATGAACAGGAACAAGAAAAATAGACAGTCACACCAAAGAACACCAGATATAAGGTGGAAACCCAATGTGGGTGAAAACCACCTGCTGCAATGTGTCTCTATCTTCTTTCAATTAGAAACTTCTTTTACAATGATTCTGTACTAGTGCAGTCCTTTACCAGTACGCAGGCTGCAACCTGCAGAGAGCTACAACCCTCTCTCGTTTTCCAGTCTCTCCTGGAAGGGAGCGACAACCCCCTTTGCTCTTGTACTAGCTGAGCTACTAGTACGTAGGTGCTGACCTACTTCTTTTCTTCCAAGGACCACGTTTCATTAATTTTCAGACTGGATCCATGAACATCAAATAATCATCAAGTACATGTGAATCAACCAATCTCCTTTTACAATCAACTAATGAATCAACCAATAGCTTCTCAAAATGCAGTAACCAGAAAAGCAATACCAGTACTCTAAACCCAGAACTCTGCAGAAATAGACAAAAGGCAGCCAACAAATATTTCAAGAAAGGTCCGTAACTTCACCAATAGAAACCTGCGAATATCCGCAGTTCTTCTGTGTCTAGCTTGCGTAGCTCCGCACCTGCTCTGTCTACTCGACAGCGCACCTCCGCACCTGATCCGTTTGTTGAACTGTGCACCTCCGCACCTACGCCGTTTATTGGACTGCGGATCTCCGCACCTGATCCGTCTGCTGGACTGCGCACCTCCGCACCTACGCCGTTTACTGGACTGCGGATCTCCGCACCTGATCCATCTGCTGGACTGCGCACCTCCGCACCTGCGGCTTTTGCTGGACTGCGCACCTCCGCACCTGCGCCTTCTACTGGACTGCGTACCTCCGCACCTGCTCCTTCTACTAGACTGCGTACCTCCGCACCTGATCTTGTCGTTGAGCTGCGTACCACCGCACCTGCTCCTTCTACTGGACTGCGTACCTCCGCACCTGATCTTGTCGCTGAGCTGCGTACCACTGCACCTGTGCTGTGGATCGCCTGCGGACCTCCGAATAGAGCCAAATTATCAGTCCTCCAATGTGCCACAGATTGTCAGATCCACAGATCTGATCATGCGCCAAAGAGATCACGACCCCTCAATTGATCTATCTTCTCATGCTCAGGTTCAACTCTAACTCATCAACCGATTACAATTATTTTAGATCTTGTTCCTCTTTAGATATTCAACACATAAGTACTTAGCCAATTGATCTCCTTTCCTTTTTATAGGCAAGCCCTTACTCAAACCATGGATCAAAACCATAGAAAGCCAATATAAGGGACCCAAAAACTGGGGTTCAATACTTTAGATGCAATACCACGGACCAAAACCATAGGATCAAACACGTTGGACTAGATACCATGGACCAATCATAAGAATTCCCACATGCGTGCGCTTCTTTGCATGAAAGTGAGTGAATTTGACGTCCGCACCTTTTGTTCGGAGGACCTGCGGGTATGTTCGCACTTTTTGTTCGGGGCACCTGCAGGTCTGCAGCTTTTGTTAGGCTCACCTGCGGGTATCTCATTTTCTATTATTTTGAGAGCCTGAACAGAGATTTTCCACTTGAGTGAGTTGCCATCAAGGACAACACCTGTGCCATAGCGTCAAACCCGAGTCATAATGCCAACAATCTCCCCCTTTGGACTTGATGGCAACCCCAAGATCCTCTGTTGGGTCCCTATAATAATAGTGATTACCCCATTACTATTGTAGTTATACCCCTTATTAATATTGTTGTGCCCCTATTGCCCCCATATTGTTATTACTGTGCCCCATATAATCCCACTATTGTTATTTTTGTGGCTTTATATTATTATTGTTAGGTCGGGTGGATTATATTGTGACTCCTTAACTCCTATATATAGAAAGGAGGTTTTGTCATTTGTATCATCCAAGAATTGTTCATTCATGTAATGTAAAGGAGGTTGCCCCCTCGAAGAGGCTGAATTATAAGGTGTTGGTCTATCTTTTCTATCTTTTCTTGAGCTGGTTTCATAACATTTGGTATCAGAGCTTTGGATTCTAGGGTTTCGATGCTCCAAACAGGTCATCGTGGAATTTTCGCTATAACTTTTTTTTCTGTGACGTTTCAGAAGTTGAAAAAAAAACTCATTTGAGAAGAAATCGCATTGAACCTTGGGTCCGAATTTCAGATCTTTTTGCGCTATATTTGCTGAGATATGATCTGAGGAAGTTGGTCTTTTTGTATACTCCTGAATTACATTCTAAACAGGTGACCTGGGGAAAATCGTCATAACTTTCTCTCGGAATATCGGATTGAAATTTCGTAAGAAGGTATAGAAAGAGGACGGACTGTAGTTTTTTGTATGCATTTTTCAGATCCATAGGTCGAAACAGTGACTTGTGGCACGTCGTACAAGTTTGCTCTACTGAACTAGTCTAAATTCAAGTCACTGTGGGAGATTTCTCATAACTCTTCCTCGGAGAATCCAATTTGGGTCAGACTTGTGGCATTGGAAAGAAGACGCAGAAGGCTACTACAGGTCGCAATTTCAGAATTGGATGATCCGAAATTACAGAGATACATCAGATTCAATATCAGGCTTCTACAAAGTGAAAAAAGGTGTGTAGTTTTTTTTAATTTTTTGCGTAAGCTTGGTTTGAAGAAATTCAAAGGGCATAGTAAAGCATTATTATCGGTAACTGATGCCCCGAGGAAAGAAAATGCAAACACCTAGTAAGGAACCTGAAAGCTCTAGCATGACTCATGAAGAAGAGGAAGAAATGCTACATGATATATCAAAATTACAAGAACAAGTGCAACAAATGTCATGCTCACAAAAGCTAACAGAAGCTAAGATAAATGGCGTGGAATCTAAGATAAAGGGCATGGAAGCTAAGATGGATGATTCGAAGACAGATTTGAAGAGAGACATGGTAGATTTGAAGACAGATTTGAAGACATACATGGATGAATTGAAGATAAATATGAATAAGTTGCTACAAGAAATGGGCGCTAAGGGTGAAAGGGTACTAAAGGAAACTCATGATGAGAATAAAAGAAATGTTAATCATGATTCCATAGACACAAATTTTGGATTGAAGACTCACCATATTCCAAAAATCGATATGAGGAAGTTTGATGGCAAGGATCCTACCACATGGATATTACAGATGAAACAATTCTTCGATCTCAATAATGTGCAAAATACACAAAAGGTACGTATGGCAACTTTATATTTGGAACCAAATCAGTTTGTATGGTATCAATGGCTTTGCTCTCGTAAACAATTTATCACTTGGGCCATTTTTACGGAAGAATTGGTAGCACATTATAAGGATACAAAAAGCAACACTTTTTTTAGCCAATTGATAAGTCTCAAACAAAAAGGTTCAATAATGGAGCACATTGAGGAGTTCCAAAAATTGAACATAAGGGTAAAAGATATTCCAGAGGAGCATAGGATTGATGTGTTCATAGGGTCTTTAAAGGATAATATCCAACATGATGTTCACCTTTGGGAACCTGATTCATTAGAGAAGGCATTCAGGTTAGCAAGAAAAATGGAAAGCAAAATTATGGCAACTAGGACGCATACCACTCACAACTATAAAGACGGAAGTGTTGTTGCCCCTAGTCTTCCACAACCTATAAGGTTGACACCACAACAATTGGAAGAAAAGAGAGCAAAAGGGTTTTGCTACAGTTGTGATAGCAAATACATTAAAGGTCATAAGTGCACTGAGAAGAAATTATTCTACATAGATTGTGAAGAGGAAGAAGAAAGGGAGCAAGAAAGGTCAAAAGAAGAGGATATACTCCAGGAACAAAGCCTAGATGAAGAACAAATAAATCCAATCATATCTTGTAATGCATTAGCGGGAATTACCACTCCTCAAACCATTAAGATAGAAGGACAAATCAAGAAGAAAAAAGTAATAGTTTTGATTGATTCAAGAAGCACCCACAATTTTATTCATTGTAAGGTAGAAAAAGAATTGAATTGCTTCCTAGATCCAGCACCAGAGTGTCAAGTAATGATTGCAAATGGAGGAACAATAAATTTCTCTGGAAAGTGCCATAATATCAAGCTATCCATGGGAGAATATGTATTGACTAGCCCAATGTTTTCTATTCCAATGGGAGGTGCTAATGTTGTACTAGGAGTCCAATGGCTACAATCCCTGGGTACAATAGCTTTTAATTTTCAAGAACTTTTCATGAAATTTTCTACGGAAGGAAAGGAAGTTGAATTAAGGGGTATTTCAAGGAAACCAGGAAAGATAATAAGCTCTAATGGTATAACAAAGCTTCTAAAAAAGGAGCAAAGAAGTGTAATTGCACAATTATGCTCGCTAGATGTTTCCACATCGGAATCATCTATTTCTCCAGATCTCCAAAAAGTCCTGGACAATCATTCCAAGGTATTTGAGACTCCCAAAGGTCTCCCACCTATGCCTGATCATGATCATGCTATTCATCTGATTCCAAGAAGTGTTCCTCCAAACATTAGGTTGTACAGATATCCCTATGTCCAAAAGAGTGAAATTGAACGTATGGTTGCAGAAATGCTAGAGGCTGGTATAATTCAACCGAGTCAAAGTTCTTTCTCTGCTCCAGTAGTATTGGTGCACAAGAAGGATGGATCATGGCGCATGTGTCCGGATTATAGGGAGCTCAACAAGCTCACTATTAAAGATAAGTTCCCCATTCCTGTCATTGATGAATTACTGGATGAATTGCATGGATCAATTTACTTCACCAAGTTGGATCTTCGTTCAGGATATCATCAAATCAGAATGAAGATTGAAGACATTCCGAAAACAGCATTTAGAACTCATGAGGGTCATTATGAATTTTTGGTCATGCCTTTTGTCCTTACTAATGCACCTTCAACATTTCAAGGTTTGATGAATTCAATTTTCAAACCATTCCTTAGAAAATTTGTGTTAGTATTTTTTGATGATATACTAATCTATAGCAAGTCTTGGAAGGATCATGTTGAACATGTTGACAGGGTGCTACAACTATTGAAGGAGAAACAATTATATGCAAAAAGATCCAAATGTTTCTTTGGAGTCTAGGAGGTGGAATATTTGGGTCATATTGTATCTCATGAAGGAGTTAAGGTAGACCCTAGCAAAATTAAAGCCATTAAGGAATGGAAAATCCCCACATCCATAAAGCATCTGCGAGGATTTCTCGGGTTGACAGGGTATTATCGCAAGTTTGTTAAGAATTATGGGAGAATAGCAGCACCTCTAACAACATTATTGAAGAAAGATGCATTTTCATGGACTCTGGAAGCAACAAAGGCCTTTGAACATCTTAAAGAGGCAATGTGCCAAGCATCGGTCTTAGCTACACCGGACTTCACGAAAACCTTTATTGTGGAATGTGATGCTTCAGGAAATGGAATTGGTGCTGTTCTAATGCGATAAAAGACCCATTGCTTTTGAAAGTCGTCCAATCAAGGGAAAGTTTTTAAGCAAAGCTATTTATGAGAAGGAAATTTTGGCAATACTCCATGCACTTAAGAAATGGCGACCCTACCTAATGGGAAGACACTTCAAGGTAAAAACGGATCATGATAGCCTTAAATACTTTTTAGAACAAATATTATCCTCTGAAAAGCAACAAAAATGGGTCACAAAGATGTTGGGTTATGACTTTGGAATCATCTACAAAAAAGGGAAGCAAAATGTGGTGGCAGATGCACTCTCAAGAAAGGATGAGGATGTGGAAGCATTGTTGTGCGCCATTTCTATTATCCAACCAGATTGGATAAACGAAGCAAGGGAGGAATGGAAGAATGACGAAGAAGTGTGGGCACTTATTCGAAAGTTACAACAAGATTCCAGTACGTCTGATACATTTAGCTGGAAAAATGATTCATTATGGTACAAAGATCGCTTATACCTCTGTAAGAATTCCCAGCTAAAACAAAAGATTCTTATGGAATTGCACACTTCTCCCTTAGGAGGGCACTCAGGATTTTTAAAAACTTACCACAGGGTTAAGAAGGAATTTTTTTGGGATGGCCTTAAATCAGATATTCAAAAGTTTGTGGCGGAATGTTTGGTTTGCCAACAAAATAAAGTTGAAACAATTAAGACACCGGGTCTATTACAACCTTTATCCATTCCAAGCCAACGTTGGGAGGAGGTTTCAATGGATGTTATCACAGGTTTACCCAAGTCTGATGGAAAGAGTGTCATCATGGTGGTAGTTGACAGACTTACCAAGTATGCACACTTTTGTGCATTATCACATCCATTTAAAGCCAGTACAGTTTCTACTGCATTTATGGAAACAATTCAAAAGCTACATGGAAACCCAAAGATTATTGTAAGTGACAGAGATCCCATTTTCACTGGAAATTTTTGGACAGAATTATTTTCTTGTCTCGGTACTCAGTTAGCTCATAGCTCATCTTATCATCCTCAATCTGATTGGCAAATTGAGATAGTAAACAAATGTTTGGAAGGATATCTTCGTTGCTTTGTATCTGATAAACAGACACAATGGGTCAAATGGTTGCCTCTGGCTGAATGGTGGTATAACACTTCCTTCCATACAACAACAAAAATGACCCCATTTATGGCACTTTATGGGTATCAACCACCATCCATCACATCATATTTAAGAGAAAATTCTAAGTTTCAGGCAGTGGAACATCACATCGAACATCAACAACAAGTCCTCCAACTCTTAAAGGATAACCTCGTGTTGGCACAGAATAGAATGAAACAACAGGCAGATCAACATCGCAGTGAAAGAAGTTTTGATGTAGGTGATTGGGTATTCCTACGGCTACAACCATATAAGCAAATGTCCCTCAAGCAAGCTAAGAAGGATAATAAATTATCACCAAAGTATTATGGTCCGTACAAGGTGTTGCAAAAGATTGGTACTATGGCATACAAATTGGAGCTTCTTGCAGCTTCTCGATTGCACCCAGTTTTCCATGTTTCATGTTTAAAGAAGGTTATAGGCGACAAGCTCCCAGTTCAAACAATATTGCCAGAACTTGACGAGGAAGGAAAAATTATATTGGAACCGGAAGCAGTCACAGAAACAAGAACTCGACAGCTACGAAATCGTTCAATCTCAGAGTATCTTATCAAGTGGAAGAACTTATTCGCTGAGTATTCTTCATGGGAGGATGATAATTTTATGCAGAAGTATCCAGAACTACTCAAGCGTTGAGGACAACACTTTTTTGAAGGAGAGGGGCATGTTGGGTCCCTATAATACTAGTGATTACCCCATTACTATTGTAGTTATACCCCTTATTAATATTGTTGTGCCCCTATTGCCCCCATATTGTTATTACTGTGCCCCATAGAATCCTTCTATTGTTATTTTTGTGGCTTTATATTATTATTGTTAGGTCGGCTGGATTATATTGTGACTCCTTAGACTCCTATATATAGAAATGAGGTTTTGTCATTTGTATCATCCAAGAATTGTTCATTCATGTAATGTAAAGGAGTTTCCCCCTCGAAGAGGCTGAATTCTAAGGCGTTGGTCTATCTTTTCTATCTTTTTTTGAGCTGGTTTCATAACATCCTCAAAGTCATTCTCCCACTTTGTCATCAAGGGCAAAGGGTTATGCTCCCCCTGAGAACATGCTGAAAACTCTGTTCTGTTGTGCTGATCGTGCTCTCCCTGACTGTAGGCCAGATCTGCAAAAGAAATTTTCTTCAAGAAGAACCATAAACTACCATACACCAAATGACCTTCCTATCACCAAAAGATTCTATACATACATTCATCACCCAACCAAGTGGGGATCATCCTCCCAACCAAGTGGGGATCATCCTCCCAACCAAGTGGGGATACATCAGAAATTTACATATGACAACCAAGTACATTACATCATTCATCCCGGACATAGGCCGTTACATGATCTTGACAAAAGAAATAGAGACAAAACATTAGCAGCAATATTCAGATCAGCATCCATGTACTCCTTCTGTACATGCTCCTCCAAGATCTTCTACAATAATGCCAACAATGCTTTATTAGAAGAATATATGCTTCCCCTGAACCTATGCCATTTGGTCTTTGACCAATCCATAAACCAGCGAATGTACGCGTATACCCCATATGAAACTCACGTACAACCCAACAATCTTTGAAACAGACAAGATTCAACAGCAAGATGATGCATCAACTACCCCCAGCACTTGCCTGAGGTATTCAAAGGTATCCCTAGGCAGCGGTTTGGTGAGTATATCAACAACTTGTTCCTTAGATGGAACATACTCCAACTTGATCTTTTGTTCAAGCACTTGTTCCCAAAGAAAATGATATTTGATAGGTATATGCTTGGTCTTTGAGTGCATGACTGGGTTCTTTGAAATACTGATTGCACTTGTATTATCACAGAAGATGGAGATAGGTGGAGTACAAGTGATTTGCATGTCTTGCAATGTTTGCATCATCCAAAGGAGTTGTGTGCAACAAGATGCAGCAGCCACATACTCTGCTTCAGCTGTGGATAATGCTATTGAACTCTGTTTCTTGTTGAACCAAGATACTAATCTGGAACCCATGAAGAATGCACCACCACTAGTGCTTTTTCTGTCATCCACGCTTCTGGCCCAATCTGCATCTGTATAAGCATGAAGTGTGAGATCTGTATCTCTAGGATACCATAAGCCACAATTTTGAGTTCCTTGAAGGTACTTGAAGATTCTCTTAACTGCCTGAAGATGAGTTTCCTTTGGATTTGCCTGAAATATTCCAACAATTCCCATTGCATGCATGATGTTTGGTCGGGTACCTGTAAAATAAAGCAGACTTCCAATCATGGATCTATAGGTTGGTTGATGTACTGCTGTCGACTCATCATTTGCGCTAAGGTTGCATCCTGTCACCATAGGGGTACATACTGGTTTCGAATCCTCCATCCCATATTTCTTCAAGATCTGCTTGAGATACTTGGTTTGTGATATAAAAATACCGTCTTTGTTTTGCTTGACTTGCAAACCAAGGAAATATGTGAGCTCACCAAGCATGGGCATTTCAAACTCCTTTTGCATCACCAAGGCAAACTTTTGACTCATGTCTTCTTCGTTGCTTCCAAAGATGATATCATCTACATACACAACAAGTATTAGCAACTTTTCATTATCAACCTTTATATATAGATTGTTGTCAGTTGATCCTTTTGTAAAACCTTGTTGATGAAGATATTTATCCAACCGATAATACCATGCCCTAGGAGCTTGTTTAAGACCATAGAGAGCCTTTTTGAGCCTGCATACAAGATTTGGATCATTTCCAAGGATGAACCCATCTGGTTGTTCAATGTACACTTCTTCATTCAAGTCTCCATTCAGAAAGGCAGATTTTACGCCCATCTGAAATATTTTGAACTTTTGAAAGCTAGAGAGAGCAAGAAACATTCTTATAGCCTCAAGTCTAGCAACTGGTGCAAAGGTTTCTTCAAAGTCTATGCCCTCTTGTTGCACATATCCTTTATAAACAAGTCTTGCCTTGTTTCTAACCACATCTGCATTTTCATTTAGTTTATTTTTGAAAATCCACTTTGTCCCTATGACATTCTTATCTTTTGGTCTAGGAACCAATTCCCAAGTGTTATTCCTTTCAATCTGTTCAAGTTCTTCATCCATTTCCTTGACCCAACATTCATCTTTGCATGCCTCTCTTACATTTTTTGGTTCAGTGGAGGAAAGTAATGCCAAATAGCTTGAAGCTTCTGCAATTGTTCTTCTTGTTTGTATGCCTGCCTCCTTTTGCCCCAAAATTTGAGATTCTGGATGATTCTTTTGAACATACCTAGATGGAGTCTTTTCTTCTATCCTTATCTGTTCCTCTGGTGCCTCATGGGTTTCTTCTTCATCATGAATCTGATTTGATGTTGATGGATAGTCCTCATCATCTTCGAAGTCTTCAGATCTTACCTGCCTGGGAGTGTTTTCTTTTTCATCCACCACTACATCAATGTTGTCGACAATTCTTCCAAGCCTTTTATTGTAACATTTGTATGCTTTGCTGTGAGGAGAATAACCAAGGAGAATGCCTTCATCTGCTCTAGGTTCAAACTTGCCAAGATTTTCATCATTATTTTTAATATAGCATTTGCTTCCAAAAATTTTGAAATGTTTTACCGAAGGAGTCTCACCATACTAGAGCTCATGAGGAGTTTGAGTGTTGTTCACCCGAATATTTGTCTTGTTGAGAATAACAACTGCAGCAAATGCGGCTTCACCCCAGAAGGTTGCAGGAGTTCCAGACTCATCAAGCATAGCACGAGCCATTTGTTGAACCGTTCTGTTCATCCTTTCCACCACTCCATTTTGCTGAGGAGTCCTAGCTGTAGAGAATTCCCTTCTTATTCCATGTTCTTCACAAAAGTCGAAAAATTCATTCGAGGTAAACTCCCCACCTCTATCAGACCTGAGGCATTTGATTTTGTGATCTGATTCATTCTCCACCAAGGCTTTGAATGATTTGAACTTTTCAAAGGCTTCGTCTTTGTGCTTCATAAGTCCTATCCAACACATCCTGGAAAAGTCGTCAATGAATAATATGAAATATTCTTCTCCTCGAGGTGACCTTTTCCTAGATGGGCCACATACATCAGTATGGACAAGTTCAAGTGGCCTGCTAGCTGATCCTTCCTTCTCAGGGAAGTTAGTTCTGGTTTTCTTACCAAACTGACACGATTTGCAAATTGTATTGTCTGGAATTCTGATGTCTGGAAGACCACGAACTGCCTGGTATTTACATGCTTTCCTTATCTGTGAGAAGCTAAGATGCCCCAATCTTTTGTGCCATAACCAGTGTTCATCATTCTTGCTTAGATAGCATTGATGTTGTCCTTCTTTGAATATGTATAAATTATTTGGAGTCCTTATGCCTTTGATCACTATTTTTCCTGTATCAAGATCACGAACACTACATCCATTTGATCAAAATATTACCTCCGTTCCTTGATCACACATCTAACTGACACTCAAAAAATTATGCTTTAACCCATCAACATACATAACATTTCCAACTTTGACCTTTTCTTTCATCTGAACAGAATCTTTACCTTTTATGAGCACAGGGGTGTCATTTCCAAAAGAGACCTTCTTCTCCTTCTCTAAGGCACTATATGACTGGAGTTTTTCCTTATCACCCGTCATGTGTTCTGAACAACCACTGTCAATGTACCATTGACTTTCTTGCCCTTCTGCATATAAAGCTATACCACATCTCTCTGGTTGTGGTTCCTTCATTCTCCATGTTTTGACACTTGAGGCTTGCTCCTTCTGAGTTGTCTGCTGAAACCTGCTCCTGCATTCAGAATCTTCATGACCGAAGTTGTTACAAATAGAGCATTCTATTTCATTTTCAAGAGCAGAAAAGTTATTGTAGGTTCTTTTCACGATCCCAGTCATGCTCCTTTGTTTTTGAGCTTCTCTAGTCATGATTGTCTTATAGGCAACACATTGAGCTGCTTTGTGACCAAAGTTATGACAAGAGAAACATTGGCCATTGAAGAAACTCCTGTGATTATCAAATCTACCAGCCAAATGATTGTAGTTTCTATTGACATCCATTCTTGAGGAAAATTGAGAAGGTTTTACCTAAGGCTGGTTGTAGCTTTTGTTTGTCCTTAAAGTAGATTGCCCTCGATTTACCTGATAGTCTTTGTTCATTCTTGAGGTAAACTGTCCCTGATTTACCTGATGATTTCTATTAGGCCTTTGCTCGCTCCTCCTTGCTACATCAAGATAACTTTTGGAGGTGGATGCTTGAGATGCTTCTTCATTATATCCCAGACCTGTCTTGATTAGTGGAGAACGCTGCACATTGATAATCTCATCCAGAGTTTTAGATCCTTTAACAAATTTAAGATTAAGAGCTTTTGTTTTCTCAATCTCTTTTCTAAGACCAACAATTTCACATTCTAACTTTTCATGAAGTTTTTCTTTTTCAGCCAGTTGGAATTGCAGAGTATCAATAATCATATTTTTCTCTTCTAAACAAATTTTGAGTTTAGAAATCTCTTCATACAGACCTTCTTCATCTATAGCATCCATGAAATCATCATCTTCAAAAGCCATTAAGAGTCTATAATTGTTACCTTGTTCATCTTCGTCACTATTTGAAAGTCCATCACTGTCTTCATGAGTGTAATAACTTTTCTTATTTACATTCTGTTTCTTGTTCCATCTGACAGGTTCCTTACCTTTATCAAGCTTATCTTTATGAGGACACTTTGCAGCATAGTGACCGACTCTTCCACAAGCAAAGCATTTGAAAGGTAACTTACCTCTGAATCTTCCAGCACCCCGTTGAAGGTTCTTGACAAAATTTGATTCTTCGTCTTCTTCTGATAGATGTCCTGACTCATAGTAATCTCCTTTGCCTGAAGCCTTGAATGCAGCTTCTCTTCTGTCTGATGGTCCTCCTTTCCTCATTTCGTAAGCGGTCAGAATTCCATGCAGCTGTGACATAGTGAGGTTTCGTAGATTCTCTTTTTCTTCTATTGCAGAAACTTTAGATTCAAATTTAGGGGACAAGGATCTTAGAACCTTTTCAACCACAACAGCCTCTTTTACTTCTTCACCCAAGTTTTTCATACAATTAACAATCTCATCTACACGAAGGAAATAGTTAGCCACACTTTCATCATTGTGCATTCTGAGATTTTCATATTGAATTCTGAGGGTTTGAAGTTTTGCTCGTTTTACCTGTTCATCTCCTTCATAGCTCAGAACAATCTTGTCCCATATTTCTTTTGCGGATTTATACTGCATAACCTTGACGAATTCTGATTGAGATAGACATCCTAATAGAGTATTGACAGCCTTTGCATTTGTTTCATATTGCTTCTTACCAGCTGGATCTGTAGGTGTTGCTGACGGAAAAGTGTACCCTGTATCTATGATATCCCAGACTTCTGTACCAAGAGATTGAAGATAGGCAGTGACTCTTACCTTCCAATATACGAAGTTTGTCCCATCAAAAATCGGTGGCCTGATCGATGCTTCTCTCTCGTAGTTGCTCATGATGATAGATCTTCCTTCAAGCGATCAAGCTTCTTCTGAAGGACCTGCTCTGATACCAATTGTTGGAAATAATACTGAGAGGGGGGGTGAATCAGTATTATCAAATTCTTTTCAATATTCCCTCTAGATTTATAATTTAATTTATTCTTTAGATGTTGACCATTAATTTGAATGTCAGTACCATATAATAATGAACAGGAACAAGAAAAATAGACAGTCACACCAAAGAACACCAGATATAAGGTGGAAACCCAATGTGGGTGAAAACCACCTGCTGCAATGTGTCTCTATCTTCTTTCAATTAGAAACTTCTTTTACAATGATTCTATATTGGTGCAGTCCTTTACTAGTACGCAGGATGCAACCTGCAGAGAGCTACAACCCTCTCTCGTTTTCCAGAGTCTCCTGGAAGGGAGCGACAACACCCTTTGCTCTTGCACTAGCTGAGCTACTAGTACGTAGGTGCTGACCTACTTCTTTTCTTCCAAGGACCACGTTTCATTAATTTTCAGACTGGATCCATGAACATCAAATAATCATCAAGTACATGTGAATCAACCAATCTCCTTTTACAATCAACTAATGAATCAACCAATATCTTCTCAGAATGCAGTAACCAGAAAAGCAATACCAGTACTCTAAACCCAGAACTCTGCAGTAATAGACAAAAGGTAGCCAACAAATATTTCAAGAAAAGTCCGCAACTTCACCAATAGAAACCTGCGAATATCCGCAGTTCTTCTGTGTCTAGCCTGCGTAGCTCCGCACCTGCTCTGTCTACTCGACAGTGCACCTCCGCACCTGATCTGTCTGCTGAACTGCGCACCTCCGCACCTACGTCGTTTACTGGACTGCGGATCTACACCTGATCCGTCTGCTGGACTGCGCACCTCCACACCTACGCCGTTTACTGGACTGCGGATCTCCGCACCTGATCCGTCTGCTGGACTGCGCACCTCCGCACCTGCGGCTTCTGCTGGACTGCACACCTCCACACCTACGCCTTCTACTGGACTGCGTACCTCCGCACCTGCTCCTTCTACTGGACTGTGTACCTCCACACCTGATCTTGTCGCTGAGCTGCGTACCACCGCACCTGCTCCTTCTACTAGACTACATACCTCCGCACCTGATCTTGTCACTGAGTTGCGTACCACCGCACCTGCGCTGTGGATCGCCTACGGACCTCCGAATAGAGCCAAATTATCAGTCCTCCAATGTGCCACAGACTGTCAGATCCACAAATCTGATCATGGGTCAAAGAGATCACGACCCCTCAATTGATCTGTCTTCTCATGCTCAGGTTCAACTCTAACTCATCAACCGATTACAATTATTTCAGATCTTGTTCCTCTTTAAATATTCAACACATAAGTTCTTAGCCAATTGATCTCCTTTCCTTTTTATAGGCAAGCCCTTACTCAAACCATGGATCAAAACCATAGAAAGCCAATACAAGGGACCCAAAAACCGGGGTTCAATATTTTAGATGCAATACCACGGACCAAAACCATAGGATCAAACACGTCGGACTAGATACCATGGACCAATCATAAAAATTCCCACGTGCACGCGCTTCTCTGCATGAAAGTGAGTGAATTTGACGTCCGCACCTTTTGTTCAGAGGACCTGCGGGTATGTCCGCACTTCTTGTTCGGGGCACCTGCGGGTCCGTAGCTTTTGTTAGGCTCACCTGCGGGTATCTCATTTTCTATTATTTTGAGAGCCTGAACAGAGATTTGCCACTTGAGTGAGTTGCCATCAAGGACAACACCTGTGCCATAGCGCCAAACCTGAGTCATAATGCCAACAAAATAAGGGTTTAGGCGAGGTTTAAAAGGGGAATAACAGGGATAAAGGGGAAGGATGAAACGAAGGAGTGAGGAGTTAAAAGAGCATAAGGCAAATGAAAGGGAGAGATAAAACAAACTGCTGCAAATCCTTTGAAACCCAAACCAGCATTGCTCAACACCTTTTTTGATCTATCAACTGTTGCAAACTGTAGCAGAGCTAACACTGACTCCTTCTAGGGATGAGATCCTCCCTGTGAAGTCTCAAGAACTTGCATACCAATGCCTTTCCAGCTGAAAGCAAATTAATCAAAATTCCTAGTGTTCCATTGGGCATGGAGTCTACTTTGCCTACACAAACTAATAAAAACAAAATATTTACAACGTCTAAGGCCAAAATACCTTAAACAACATAATTTTTTAGAAAACGCCCATTAACTGGGCCATCAAAAACTGCTTCTCTTCCCATAATTTTCAGTATGAATGTGTTGTTCCCTTGAACCTGTGAAATGATGAAAGGCCTTGACTAGAAAGCATCAAATTTCCCATGATTTCCTTTCTTCTCATTTAGTGCATCCCATTTCAAAACCAAGTCACCAATCTGAAAATTATTTGTTTTTACCTTCTTATCAAAGGCTTCCTTGACCTTTCTTTGATGCGCTGCATCCTTTTCAACCAGTTGTTCTCTAATTTGATGTAACTCTGCTAAATCATTGATTCTTTTTGCCATTTCCTCTTCCTCATCCTGCTCTGTTTGAAGGAATTTTGCCACAGGGAGAGTTAACTGAATAGGAAATACAGCATCAATGCCATATACCAGCTTGAAAGGATAATTCCCTGTGGATTTCTTAATGGTGACTCTGTCAGCCCACAGTGCATACTTGAGCTTTGAATCCCAATTCTTTTTATTGTCCTCTAACAGTTTTTAATTATCCTGATTAGACTTTTATTAGAGGATTCCGCTAGACCATTTCCCTGAGGATAATATGAGGTGGAATGAACAAGTTTAATGTGTTGGAAATAATACTGAGAGGGGGGGTGAATCAGTATTATCACATTAATGAAACTTTTTCATTTCCATATTCAGATTCATATATGCTACTTCCACAATTTCTTATGATTCAGATAGTTGATCATTAATGAGTGCATTAGAACATTATCAACCATATTAATAGTAAACAGTTGCAGTAAAATAGAACAGATCATCACACATAAGTCACACACATGAACACCATGATATAAGGTGGAAACCAAATGTGGGAGAAAACCACCTGCTGCAATTCATCTCAATCTTCTTCTTAATAAGAAAATCCTTTTACAATATTTTGTATCGGTGCAGTCTTATACCAGTACGCAGGGTTCTACCTGCAGAGAGCTACAACCCCCATAGTTCTTGTACTAGCCGATCCATTTACTAGTACGCAGGCTGCTACCTGCTACAATGATCCAAAGTTTTCCCTTAGCTCTTGTACTAACTTAGATACTAGTACGTAGGCGCCAGCCTACAATCATCTCTCCTCCAGGTACCACGTTTCATACATTTTCAAACTGCATACACCTGAAGCACAACACATAATCTGAAAGGCCACGTTTCATCCAATTTTCATACTGGACCCATTAATATCATTGAAGCACATAATCAATCAATCTTTTGAATCACCCCAAACACCAGATCAATACATATACAAGGATAATATGTGAGTTATCAACCAGATCTAGTCCATCAGATCATATAAGGATAAGTCATTATGAACCTTATCCATTCATCCATCAATACTGAAGCTAATCATAATCATTCAATCAATCACTTCTTAGAATGCTGTTATCAGAACATAATATCAGTAACCAGACATCACTTCAAAACCCAGAACACTTCAGTAAACAATAGAAGCAGCTAAAATATATTTTAAGAAAAGTACGCAGCTTCTCCAATGGAAACCTGCAGGTATCCGCTCCTGTACCAACTATTGATCCGCGGGTATCCGCACCTGAATAGGCTTCTGACCTGCGAGTATTCGCAGCTTACAGTCTACTTATCTACGGGCATCCACACCTATGGCTGCGGGTTTCCTGTGCACCTCCGCACTGTACCCGTCTCTGGCCTACGATCCTCCTGCAATCCTCCGCACCTACACCGATCTCTGCCCTGTGAACCTCCGCATCTTTTCCTCGATCTACCTGCGGATCTCCGCGCTTTCTCCTTCAGTGGCCTGCGGATCTCCGCGCCTGAAACGTGTCGCACCTGCGGTCCAGACTTCAAATATGCCACAGACTATCATATCTACAGATCTGATCATGCGCAAAGGAGATCTAGACCCATCAGTAGATTTTCCCTATAAAGCTCATGTTTCTCCTTGATGTAGATCTAGATATCGCTCACCAATCAGAATTTCAGATCTTGCTCTCCTTAAGATATTCAACCCATAAGCATACTCTAGCCAAATGATCTCCTTCCTCTTTTATAGCCTTAGGCCTTTCTCAATACCACGGTCCAAAACCATAATAACACAATACCACGGACCCGACAACCATGAGATTCCCACACGTGCGCTTTTATCTGCATGAAAGTGTGTGAACTCTTAGGACTGCACCTTTTGTTCTGTGATCCTGCAAACATGTCCGCACCTTCTGAACGGAGTACCTGCGGACCCAGCCTATGACCGCACCTATTGCACAGCGCACCTGCAAACTTCTTATTTTCTTCATGCTTTGTGGGCTGATCATCAATCTCTGCTACTGACCTGTTGAACTGTGATTTATCACCTGAATGAGTTGCCATCAAGGACAACACTTTAGCCATAATGCCAACAATCTCCCCCTTTGGACTTGATGGCAAAGCTTACTTGTCATACTAAGGACTTGTCATTTGATTCCTTTGAGCTGTCCTACATCCCATGTATTATGTCACATCTGATATCTCTTCTGTGGATTTACTTGATTGAATATAAGTGAGATGTTCTTTTTTGAGTGGGTTGCCATCAAGTACAACACATGCATCATAATGCCAACAATCTCCCCCTTTGGACTTGATGGCAACAACACCAAATCACTCTCCCCCTTTGACATCAAGGGAAAAGGGTGAACCAAGATATTCTCTTCCTTTGCTGTCCATACTCCCCCTAAGTACCTGCTGAAATCTCTGAATGAGCTCCCCCTTTATATACGCCATGGTGCACCAATCTATCCATGCTCTTTCTGAGAACATGCTGAAATCTCTGCTCTGCTGAAATATGCTTGTTCATGCTCCCCTTGACTGTAAGCAAGGTCTATAAAAAGATGTTCTACAAGAAGAACATGACTCTATACATCATAAATGACCTTCCTATCACCAAAGACTCATACATACATCTATCTCCCATCACAATGGTGATATATCAAGAGTTTACATATGATAACATAAGAGAATAACATCATTCATCCCAGGCATAGTGGGGAAACCAACATAGGCTTTTACATGACCTGAAGAGATCTCATCAAATGACTACAATAGATAGAGACACACTATTACATTATGATAAACATCAACAACAACATTGAATGATCTGCTCCATAGCATCTGTCAACAGCGACTAGACCAGCAACTTGTATCACCAAGGTATGTCCGCATCAACTCATCCTTTTGAACAGAATTCTGTATATACAGAATCATTCACATTCTATCATATGTGAGAAACACCATAGCCATCCAGATCTGCATGAACCAAGTATCATCAATTGGGAATATCTGCATCAATCAACATATGTACGAAACAACCTATCATCATATAGGTAAGAACTCATCATCATCATGTCTCCAACAATGCAACTTTGAATAATCATCCATGTATCTAGCCAACAATCCTCATCCATATATGACGATAACAGCGTATGAGTGACTCATCATCAAGCAAAGAAGATGTGAATTCAAGCTATGTACTTCTCCTTATCCTTATGAAGATCACCATGTAAGCACCAATAGAGAATCAACCACAAATCTGATCTATGTAACAACTATGTAACCCCAAGAGTCATCTGAACAACTCTAACCATATCATAGCAAGATGAGTCATTTATCCATATAAGCATCATCACCAAGGACTAATAACCATAATGCCAACAATGCATTAAAAGCATATGCTCCCCTCAACCTGTGCCATCTGTTAGATCTGATCATGCATATATTAGCAATAAGCATCAAGACATCATCATCATCAAGTTAGGATCAAAGCACTTCTAAACATCTTACAAGTATCAAAACATTTCCACACGTCCTCAGAAGAATGTAACTATTAACCAATAGAGCAAATAATGGACTGAATCATATCAGATCCTTTTTCTGAGCTTGTCCCCACTGCTTTTCCTCAGACTGATATATACGCGACTTTACAGTGTCTAACTCGCGTATATACGCGACTTCCCTTTAAGAAACTTGCGTATGAGATTCAGGACACTGAAGTTTTACACTTTCAGCTCCCTCTGATTCTGTTATGTCTGTATGTTGTGCTGTGCCGCCTCTTTCTGACTGTACTTCTTTCTTCTTTCACATCTTCAAGTGTGATGATGGCGTTTTCTCCTTTTGGTATGGTGCCCATACTTTGTTCCTGCATTCCTTAGCTATATGTCCAAGCTTTTTACATGTGTAACATCTTACATGTCTCATATTCCTTCTATAGCAATCAGCAGCTTTGTGACCAAACATATTGCAAGAAAAACAATATCCTTTAAAGTACCTGGAATGTGATGATCTTTCTGTGTGATGATCTTGAACCATTCTTCTTCTACATCTAGCTGCAACATGTCCAAGATTATGACATTCATAACATTCAATATTATTCATCTGAGTAAATGGTCGACTATTACTTCCATAGTTAGGAGTAAAATATTTTCTTTGAAGAATCTCTTTCCTTGATTTTTGATGGGGTTGACCTCTCATCTCTCTTATCTGCTTGTTGATCATTTTAGATTTCTCTTTAGAGTTCCTTGCCTCACCTTGTGAACTAGATTCACCTTCAACAGATTCATGAAAACCAAGACCAGTCTTGATAGCAGGAGACCTTTGACTACTAAGAATATCATCCAAGGCTTTAGTACTATCTTGAAATCGTAACAGTTTATCTTTTTCTTCTAATTTACCTTTCAAGATATTTACCTCAACTTGAAGTTGTTCTTCCTTTTCTAGACATTGCTTCTTCATGTCTTCTTCAGCTTTCCTTCCTTCTTCCAACTGATGCCTTAGTTTGAGAATCTCCTTATCTTGTTCTTCATTCAGATCCTGCTGCATTTGACGAATTCTGAAGGCACATTCCAGCTGAGATTTTAAGCTGATAACTTCGTTTACCTGTTTTTGAGTAGCTTGGAGTAGATCTTTACTCTGCTTCTTTAATTCTTCAAGATCTTCCTTTAGTGAGCGGATCGTGGCTTCAAGACCTTCATAGTAACTGGATCTATCTCTGAGTTTCTTGATGGTTGTGCTTCTTTCATTGAATTCATCTCTTAGTGATGTTACTTCATCCTGCAACTTTTGATATTTGTCCTTGAATAAATTCCTTACCTTGTTTCCTTCTTCTAGTTGGGCCTTTAGTTTGGTAGCTTCTTCTTTGAAGTCACATTTCCTTTTGTTCAATAGATCTTGTTGATCTCTGATTTTATCTGAAAGCCTTTTAAATTATGCCTCTATTTGATATCTTTCTTGTTCACCCATAAGAGAAAATTTAGTTGTTTCGCTATCACTTTCATCTTTTCCAAATGGATAGATAGCTGGAACATCAAAGGATAGCAAATTCATACCTGATAGTTCATCTTCATTCTGAAATGATTCTGAATCTGATTCTAAATCTGAAGAGCTGCTTACACCTAATCCCCAATCGATTCTCTCACTGTCATAGTTCTTCTGAGATGTCTTCTTCTGCTTATGAGCTTTCTTCTTAAGCTTCTTTCCCATTGTTCTACGGATCTCCTTCAAGCGATCAAGTTTCTACCAAAGGACCTGCTCCGATACCAATTGTTGGAAATAACACTGGGGGGGGGGGGGTGAATCAGTATTATCACATTAATGAAACTTTTTCATTTTTATATTCAGATTCATATATGCTACTTCCACAACTTCTTATGATTCAGATAGTTGATCATTAATGAGTGCATTAGAACATTATCAACCATATTAATAGTAAACAGTTGCAGTAAAATAGAACAGATCATCACACATAAGTCACACACATGAACACCATGATATAAGGTGGAAACCCAATGTGGGAGAAAACCACCTGCTGCAAGTCATCTCAATCTTCTTCTTAATAAGAAAATCCTTTTACAATATTTTTGTACTGGTGCAGTCTTATACCAGTACACAGGCTTCTACCTGCAGAGAGCTACAACCCCCATAGTTCTTGTACTAGCCGATCCATTTACTAGTACGCAGGCTGCTACCTGCTACAATGCTCCAAAGTTTTCCCTTAGCTCTTGTACTAGCTTAGATACTAGTACGTAGGCGCTGGCCTACAATCATCTCTCCTCCGGGTACCACGTTTCATACATTTTCAGACTGGATACACCTGAAGCACAACACATAATCTGAAAGGCCACGTTTCATCCAATTTTCATACTGGACCCATTAATATCATTGAAGCACATAATCAATCAATCTTTTGAATCACCCCAAACACCAGATCAATACATATACAAGGATAATATGTGAGTTATCAACCAGATCTAGTCCATCAGATCATATAAGGATAAGTCATTATGAACCTGATCCATTCATCCATCAATACTGAAGCTAATCATAATCATTCAATCAATCACTTCTCAGAATGTTGTTATCAGAACATAATATCAGTAACCAACCAGACATCACTTCAAAACCCAGAACACTTCGGTAAACAACAGAAGCAGCTAAAACATATTTTAAGAAAAGTACGCAGCTTCTCCAATGGAAACCTGCGGGTATCCGCTCTTGCACCAACTATTGATCCGCGGGTATCCGCACCTAAATAGGCTTCTGACCTGCGAGTATTCGTAGCTTACAGTCTACTTCTCTGCGGGCATCCGCACCTACGACTGCGGGTTGCCTATGCACCTCGCACTGTACCCGTCTCTGGCCTGCGATCCTCCTGCAATCCTCCGCACCTACACCGATCTCTAGCCTGCGAACCTCCACATCTTTTTCTCGATCTACCTGCGGATCTCCGCACTTTCTCCTTCAGTGGCCTGCGGATCTCTGCACTTTCTCCTTCAGTGGCCTACGGATCTCCGCGCCTGAAACGTGTCGCACCTGCGGTCCAGACTTCAAATATGCCACAGACTATCAGATCTACAGATATGATCATGCGAAAAGGAGATCTAGACCCATCAGTAGATTTGCCCTATAAAGCTTAGATTTCTCCTTGATGTAGATCTAGATATCGCTCACCAATAAGAATTTCAGATCTTGCTCTCCTTAAGATATTCAATCCATAAGCACACTCTAGCCAAATGATCTCCTTCCCCTTTTATAGCCTTAGGCCTTTCTCAATACCACGGTCCAAAACCATAATAACACAATACCACGGACCTGACAACCATGATATTCCCACATGTGTGCTTTTATCTGCATGAAAGTGTGTGAAATTTTAGGACCGCACCTTTTGTTCTGTGATCCTGTGAACATGTCCAACGGAGTACCTGCAGACCCAACCTATGACCGCACCTATTGCACGACGCACCTGCGAACTTCTTATTTTCTTCATGCTTTGTGGGCTGATCATCAATCTCTGCTACTGACCTGTTGCACTGTGATTTATCACCTGAATGAGTTGCCATCAAGGACAACACTTTAGCCATAATGCCAACAATCTCCCCCTTTGGACTTGATGGCAAAGCTTACTTGTCATACTAAGGACTTGTCATTTGATTCCTTTGAGCTGTCCTGCATCCCATGTATTATGTCACATCTGATATCTCTTCTATGGATTTACTTGATTGCATGTAAGTGAGATGTTCTTTTATGAGTGGGTTGCCATCAAGTACAACACATGCATCATAATGCCAACAATGCCCATTGAATCACACATTTCCACCAGCTCTTTTGCCCTGAAGGCTGCTGCATTATCTGTTATTAATTTATGTGGACAACAAAATCTGCTGAAGATATTTTCTGTCAAGAACTTCATGACCACATTATGATTAGCCTTCCTAGTAGGAATTTCTTCAATCCACTTAGTGAAATAATCAGTGGCTACTAATATCCATCTCTGCTGGCCAGTGGAATGTGGATTGATTTCTCCAATAAAATCCAAACCCCATTGCTGAAAAGGTCCTTTTGCCATTATTGGTTTTAGGGGCAAGGATTTCAACTGTTGTTTTCCTTCAAATCTTTTGCACCTGTCACAAGATTTAACAAAAACAAATACATCAGAAAATAAAGTGGGCCAATAGTATCCATCTTTGAGAATTTTGTGGGTTGTAGTTTTCCAATAATGATGCCCTCCACACATGCTGTTATGAAACTGCTGCATAACTTCTTTTGATTGTTTCTTGTCCAGACACCTTAAAAAAATTCCGGTTGGATCCCTCCAGTAGAGCAGATTATCATTGATGCAATATTTTGTTGCTCTAAGTTTTAAAGTTCTGGCCTGACTTTGAGTAAATTCTAAAGGGATTTCTAGCTTCAGCAAGAAATTAATTATTTCAGCATACCAGTTACATGAAACTAGATTCTCAGCCACTGACTGTTTTCTCTCTGTTTCAACTGTTTCCTCTTTTTCTGCTTGACCATTTTCTGCACTTGCATATAGGAAATCAATGTCTAGAGACCTGCAATTTTCTTCAGCTAGTAGCTTGGCAAGCCCCTGACCTCTGACCAGTTTTGTGGGTTTCAGATCTATATTAAATTCAATCATTTTAGCAAATCCATTTCGCCCTCCTTCCATCAGCATCAGATTGTGTCAAGACATCTTTTATTGCAGCAGAAGGCACATATGCAATTATTTTCGAATGCAAGATATAAACTCTGAAGGCCTTTAAGGATTTAATAAGAGCATATGCTTGTTTTTCTATAATATCATACCTTAGTTCAGCATCCCTCAAATTCTTGCTGAAAAATGCCACTAGATGCTCTGAACCTTCTGAACCTTCTGTGTCTTCAGAGGCAAAGGAAAATATGTGGAACTCCGTGCTGTAACAAGGACTTATTAAAGTGGGAGCCTCCATAATAGCCTTTTTAATAGACTCAAATAATCGTTTTTCTGTGTCAGTCCATCTTACCTCTAACCCTTTTCTCAACATGGAGGTCACGTGCTTAACCAATTCTGCAAAATTCGGAATAAACCTCCTGACAAAATTAATTTTGCCCAGAAAGGATTGGATATCCTTCTTTGATCTAGGGACAAACAAAGTTTGAATTGCTTTGACTCTTTCTGGGTCAATTTGAACACCTGCAGCAGACACAATATGTCCTAACAGCTTGCCTTCATTTAAAGCAAATTGAGATTTTTTGGGATTGACTGATATTCCAAACCTCCTACACTTCAAGAACACTTTTTTCAAATGTTGCAAATGATTTTGATGGCTGCTGGAGTAGACTGTTATATCATCAAGGTAAATAAGCACAAATTTGTCCTTCTCTCCCACAAACGCTATATCCATACGTAGTGCCCACTCTAGTTTCCTGACCTTAATATGACATTATCTTAGATACTTTAGTCTTTGAGGAACTTAGGTTGAGGATCCAGAAACATGTCTCTATCATTAGTGAATGTAATGGTTATGCATGTTCTCTATTGATATTATGATGATTGTGGCATAAATGGTTATGTTTGTTATCTATTTGATGTTATGATAATGATAGCCATGATGGATGTGTCCCCTATGTTACCTACTTGCATTAGTTTTGGTTCATAATGAACAATGATGTGAATGACCAGGTGATGGTAATAATGCTATTATGACAAAGAATAACATTGAGAAACCTTGTTACTGATTATTATTGAGTATGGAAGGGAACCACCAGAGGCACTCGCGCATGACGAGTTGATGACACCTGGTTTGATGAAAATTTATATTATTTTTTCTTTGAAATTGTAAGTCGTTTTGAAACCTGCTATATATGTTTATCTATATTCTAATGATATGTTAATGGTTGCAGGCACAGATTAGATGCTTGGCCGAATGAATCACATATGGGTAATGTGGTTGTACAAGTGGATGGAACTACATGGGAGGGGTGGGACAGTGTCCTTGATCTCACCCACTAGCACTCCCGCCATGACTTGGGCTGGAAGGGTTGAAACACCTTCGTCTTGAAGATCATGATGCCATGAGGGCTGTTACATAGTAATTTGTCACCGTCCCTGTTACCCCTTCTCCCGCACCTTGGAGGACTTATTTCGAGACCTGTGAGAAGTGCCATAACCTGAAAAAACTTGCATTGTATCCCCTTGAGTATGTACTTCATATGCCCTAAAGACACCTTCTGCAAAATACCCATAAAAATAGCCCTTTTTCCATTGACGCGGTTCCACTGTGTATCACTCGCGCCAATGGGGAAATCCTCCAAAGAGGGCGCGCCAGCGGGCGCTCTATATCAGAGTTACACTTGCGCCAGCCCAGTTGGGTAAAGTTTTTAAAAAACAAACTTACGAAGGTTCTTCCTAACCTATTCATGAACTGATTCCATCTTGGGTTAGTTCAGTTGGGCTTCGAATCTCCATAGAAGGGAAGTAGTTCTCCACCTCTCATGGAAGCTTCTTAGTGATAAAGCCAATCCCATGAATCTTGTGGATGACCCTAACTCCTTCTCCTCTATCTATAAAAGCTTGTCCTTTTGCCTTTGACAAGTTGGTCTCCAAGTTCCAAATTCTAAGTCCCAAAGTCTGAGAATTGCCAAGTTCATGCTACAAGGAGCCTTATTCATTCCCATGAGGTTAAATCTAAAGTGAGGAAATTCTTGTCCAAGTAACCAAGGAGAGAGAGGCTTGTTCCCCATTCCCAACAAGCTTTGCAAGGCATGTGCTGCTGATCACCCAGCCAAAGGAGGATTTGACGTCAGAACTATGGTTGTATTCTTCTTTGTTTATCAATAATAGACGACTATCATTATGGTTCCACTCTTATTGTCTTTTGTAATGATGATTGAGTTATATCCTTTCTGACTGATATATAATTGCATCTATTGGATTTTATGCTTGTGTTTGTGTCGTTCTTTGTATGTGCAGGTGTCCGTTCATGAGGATCATGGGGATTGTTACCAGCCGGAGCAAAGGAACGGGAGCGACGACTCTTCTACAAGTACTAGCGTTGGAATCCAGGTAGGCCCTCATCATCGGTCTTTGATTTGTAATTAGGAACCTGCATGTTAGCGTTGTTTGATTGTTTCTAGACCCCATTTGGGCTAGTAGGGATCACCTCTGTCCACATAGGGGATTTACCTCCATAACAATTTGGCGACTCCACTGGGGAGTTGGCTTTTTGCCTTGTTGTTTGTTTTGTCTTGTTGTTCGATTTGTAAACTTTAGACGGAGCCTGAAGTACGGCCAGATAGCCTTCGAAACGCTATTTCTCTGCATTAGCAAAGTAGATCAACGCCACTTCAGTCCATCTCCGGTTTGGTTTACGAGCTGAACGGCTTGGAACTTGCCTTGTTTCTTGGTTTCTCCTGCTTGATTAGATTTCTGGGTTGAATCCCTGTGTTGCTTCTTGCTCTTTGGTGTACCTGGGTACTGTTGACTTAGATTTGGCTCGTTTGTTTTTTATTTTTCCATAGCAAACTCGGCTGGCTTTCTTTTATAGCGTTACAGTTGCGCAGTTGGCGCCCGTTGCACATTGACAACCTGCGCCAATACCTGAAAGGCGCTAGTTTCAGCCTGACAATCACGCCAGGCCTGGGAACTTTTGAAGTTTGCTTATCTCTGAGCCTCCTGAGCTTGGTTTTTGTTCTGGGTACCTTTTTTCGACTACTTGAGTGTGTTGGAGTCTTGTTTGACTGGTTTTGAGTATCTTTTTTGAGAAGTTCTTAATTTGATTTCCTTTGGTCATTACTTGGAGGTTTGTCCCAGTCTTTTCACAATTTTCCTTTGAGTGTTTTTATTTTTTGATATTTGGAACTCTCACCCAATTTTCTTGATTTGCACTTGATTGGTTCTTGGATTACATTAGAATCATCTTGTGTTTGAGAATTCTCTTGCATAGATCACACTTGCATAATTAGAATTCTCATTTTCAGAATGTGCATAGATTACATTTGCATACTTTTCAAGTGAATTGTGCATAGATTACCTTTACCCTTTGGATGTTTGCCATTTTCTATCGATTTCACATTTCTAGCCCTAGGGCATCTAGTGGCTTTGTGTGTCGAGCCTTCCTTAGGAGTTTTGGTCTTCTATTAGTCCAGTCAACTTTCTGATTGCTCCCTTGCACTCGTTTAGTGGTTGTTAATCGTTTTATTGCGTTATTTGGGTGACTTGCTTTGTTTTCACTTGAATTCCGCTTTGTTTCGCTTTGAGCCTAGATTACACGGCTCATTGGTCTCTTTGGGATTTTTCTCATTCTTTGGAGGTTTGCTTTGTGATTTAGGGAACTGAATGTGTTTGCATTGAGTGAAATTTGTGTTTTTACTCTTTTGTTATCATTTCTCAAAGTTGTTTAGTGCGTTTTGCCATCAACAAAAGAAAAAATCTCTTTTGCTTTGTATTAGTTAATGAGAATTAGAACTTTTCATTTTGATTAGTGATTAGTGATCTTAAAGAAAAGTTTGTTAATTTCCATTAGCTGCATTAAGGAAGTTCTTTGTTGTTTTGTGATCATTTCGTTTGCGTGAAAGCTCTCAAACCCTCTCGTAACTAGCATTCATCGAATGAAATGACATATTTTGGCATATAGTTTGCATTTAGGGAATTTTGAGAGATTACATACGGTAGGGCCTAAAAACTAAAACATAATCCAAGATCAACTTTAAAATGAACTAAATGAATCTAACAACGCATTGGAACATAACACACATTGTTTAGAGGTCTAGGCTAGAGACGTGCTCCGACGTCGTTAAACCTAGTCACTTTTGTTTCACTCAAGGGTGGGTGATTGCTCCTTCCGTGACGCAATAGTGGTCTAGCACGGATTTGAGCTCCCACGTACCGTCGAGTATATGGGGATACCCCACTAGGTTATCATCCTTTATCCATAGGAATTCGTGTCTACCGCCTTACAAGCCGTAACGCACCGAACACAGCATTCGGGAAGATTGACTGCCGTACGGATAGTCCTTGGTTTTCATATGACTGCCAAGGTGTATATGCAGTTTTACGGATTTGTTTGGTAAACCCTTTTGCCTAGCTCTCCAGAGTAGTCACTTTCGTTCCTTTTCAGACTCCCTAAAAGAAAAGGTCCATCTGAGCACTTGTCACTTCAGGCTCATTAAACATTTGAAGGCGACTAGAGTCATCTTTTTGTCCTTTTCTCGACTCTTTAAAGATGAAAAGGTCAAGTTATGTCCTTGCGTCTTAAAATTTATTCGACCACGATTCACATTTACCCGGTTAGATCTTGTTTGCGTTAGTTTGAGTAGGGTTCTTTCTCGTTTGTGATGGCAACTTTTCCGGAGTTTACCAACCCAGGCATCCCCTCTGATGGGAATCCTGGTCATTTCCCTCCTTTTGGAAATGTTGGTGCTCCTTACATGGCAACGTTGTCCCTTCCTGGGTTAACTGTTGGGTTGCCTGTTTGGTTGTTCTCAACCTCTCTGGTCCCTACCGTCTCAACTGCTGGTCAATCAGTTCCTCCACCCGAACAACATCATGTTGATTCTAAGGTGGACCTCTCCCCTTCTTCGCCTCTTTCTGCATCCTCATCTTCTACTTCGCCTGGTGAAAGTCTGGATTCAAGTAACCAGGTGGCTAAGAAGAAGAAGAAGAAGACAAAGAAGAAGAAGTCTCCTAGGCAAGAGGTTAAAAGTACAACTCAAGTCGAGCCACCTTCTACTCCTCCACGAAGGTCAAATTTCCTTGTAGATTGTGCAAGGATGACCACCTTCTTCGTGATTGTCCTAGCATTCCCAGGATCCTTGAAGTATGGTCTCGTGATCCGGATCGTCCCTCATCTTATGGCGATGCCACCCTATCAACTGAAAACATTCAGAAGAAAGGGAAGATTCGAATCCCCTGTAGACTATGTGAAGGCAATCATCCCCTTCACCTTTGTCCGCTCATGGATAAAGCTTCCGCTATTTTGGAAAGTCTTACAGCTTCTTCACCCCAACTCCCTGTTGGTTATCAGAGGCTCTCTTCTGACCCCCTCCCTGTGGACAAAGAGATCGACTTAGATTCTTCTCTTGTCTGTCCTCCTCCTTTCGAACCTGGCTGTGCCAAGCCTGCTCCAGACCAACCATTGGTCGGAGAGAGTATCGACTTGGGTTCACAACCTGTTGATTACTCTGTTCCGGAGGAGCATCATGATTCTACTGCTCATGTTCTTCTCATCTCGTCAGATTCTCCTGAGTCTCAGAACGACCCTCCTATCCTCGTTGATCAAGAGGGTCCTTCTTCGTCTCCTGTAGTGCAGGGGGGCAATCATACGATTCCCCCACCAAGTAGTTCAGTCGTTTCCTTCGACTGGAGTCATTTGACTACATTCCGCCTTCCATCCCATGTGCCTTTCCAGATTACAGTACATGCCTATGATAAGGCAATACCTGGCACTGTCTTGGATGAGGGTGCATCTATCAGTCTCATGCCTTTCACTACTTGGCAAGCTTTGGGCTCCCCACAGCTTGTGCCAGTCGCACAGAATCTGTTGGTGTTTGACAGAGGAACCAGTCAACCGTTAGGGATCCTCCCAAAATTTCCTGTTACTTTGGGAGGCAAAACCGTCTATATAGACGTACTGGTTACCCAAGGTGCTCCAGATTTCAGTCTTCTCCTTGGCCATGACTATGTTTATGCCATGGGGGCCCTTGTCTCTTCACTTTTCCGTGTGGTTTGTTTTCCACACGACGGAAGAATTGTCACTATAGATCAATTATCGTTCTTTAGTCCCCCGGTGCCTCCTGCGCAGCTGCCATCCCCTCCTGGTTTTTATCCACCAGTTGTATCTGCCCCAGCGCAGGTTAACTACGTGGCTACTTATCCCATTCCCTTATCCAGCGATGATGCTGTCGTGCATAATGTCCTGGGGGCATTGGGTCCTGACTTCCAAGATGTTTTCCTTCCACCGGAAGTGACATTCTTGGAAGCAACGACTTCCTGTTCATTACGATGAAGTTCGGTCGGAGCATAGTTCACTTTCCTATGTCAAGCTCCTTAAAAATTGAAACTAGGTTTGGTCGGAGCATAGTTCGCTTTCCTATGTCAAGCTCCTTAAAAAATGAAACTGGATTTGGTCGAGCATAGTTCCTGATCTTGTGTCAAGCTCGTTAAAAAATGAAACAAGGGTTACGAGGATAGTTTTGATCTTATGTCGACCTCGTTAAAAAATGAAATAAGGGTTATGAGGATAGTTCTTTTCCTATGTCAACCTCATTAAAAAATGCAACAACCCCTTTTCCCAATCAAGTCTTTGATTAAGATCTCGTAAAATCCAAGTTGAGTCTTTCCAAGATCTCGAAAGTGAACCTTCATTCCATCCACCTCGTTGAATGCAATGAAGCTTGGGGGGCATGTACCTCGATTTGTGTTATTATGCTGGGGGCATGCGAACTTATAACAAGCATAGTTTTTCATTTCAAGCTTGTGTAAACATGAAACCGAATCCAAGCAGAGTTCTCCATGGTTCAAGCTTGTGTAAAAATTAACTCATACCTGATTTACATCTCGTGATTGTGTTTTATCTGCTAAATTCTACTAGATGAGCCTTGGTTGTTTCATCCCATCACCACCATCTCTTTGGCCGATCATATTCTTTCACTTGGTCATTTTCCTTTCCTGAGGAACCACAACAATGAGTGGTTTATTAGCCAGCCTCTTGACCATTACATGTTTTGAGCAGTTCCACCATTGCCGGAACTAGTTGCTACCCTTTATACCACTCGTTCCTCCAGGACGAGTCTCCTTTAAGCTCTTTTATGACTCGTAAAAGATGAAAAGATTGCCGAGTATTTTTTTCCCTTTTTGACTCATTAAAGAAAATAAAAATGGAGGTCTGCTTTCAGCTCTTTTCTGACCGTTTAAAGATGAAAAGATTGCCGAGTTATTCCTCTTGACTCGTTAAATGTAAATAAGAGGCGGTCGTCTTTAAACTCTTTTCTGACCGTGTAAAAACGAAAAGATCGTCAGACCCTTGTCGTTTCAGGTTCGTTAATGGTTACGAAGCGACGTGGTTTCGATCACTTTTTTACTTTTTCAGATCGAAATCACTACTCATGAAAAGTACTCCTCGATCGTAATGATCGGGCGGTTCTTTCGAGCATTGTTTTATACTTTTTCGGGCTCGAGAGACACAACTTTACGAAAAAGGACCCCCCTGGAGTTTCCTTTTCTGCTGTCTTTTCAAACTCTCTAAACATGAAAAGACACCGAGTTTTTCCTCTGTCAGGCTCGTTAAAACTTGATGACATTGGATTCCGTCGAAATGACGCTTTACAAGCATATGCTATCCCCGTCAAGCTTGTTGATAAAAATAACTGGGGTACTCACCAGAAATGGTGGGGAAAAATGGAACCACAATCATTGTCATGTCAGTAGTATGTCGCTCTTGAACATGGCACTTGTCTGCATTCGTGTCTGGGTGGGGACATCTCATCTTGTTTTTACACTTGCCTCTGTGGGTTTGGGTTATCCTGTTTGACCTCTCATCTGCTCATTGCCTTGTCACCATGACCGCTGATCATTTGATGTCAAATACTGCCAAGTCCACTGTCATGCCGCCAATATGTTCAAGAGAAGTTGACCTCTGCAGAATACTCAATCCCCTCTGATGCCTCACATAATCCTGATTCACAAAACATTTTTATCTTTCTCTGTCTCGTGTCAATGATGTGGGAAACATTATGGCCCACCTTCGATTAAGGTCACTTCCTGTCGACTTCAGCTCATTATCCAGGAAATTGATCTAGAGACTCCCTTCTGGTGCCTTGGAGCCTGCATGCCTCAATGGCAGGTTCTTTGCGTTCGACGCGAGGTTTTCATCATTGGCCTCTGATCGAATGATTCTATGGGTGTTCGACGCCAGCTCACTGATTCACACGCCGTAGATTGTACCTATAGTACCTTGAGGACCATTGTCATTATTGATGGTACCTCTCACGTCCGTTAACAGTTTTCATCATTGACTGGTAATTAGACGATGTTCTTGCATGTTCGACTTCGACTCCCATATTCGCATGCTTGAACTTGTCCTTTGTTCGGGTCGAGATGGAGCGCAAGACCCTAGATTTTGTCTGTTGAGATCCAGGTTGTGATTTTGTGGATTATTATGATCATCACATGATTCATTCACTAGATGGCTATGACCATGCCTGAGTCTACTTATCGATCCTTACTGAATGGCTACGCCCATACCTTGGATCTGGATTTTTATGTACTCTGCTATGGATGGCTGCGCCCATACCACATATGTCATGTACTTGAGATATCAGTTGTACTTCTTCATGTAGGTTCTCCAGCGGCAGTGTTTTCAGCTGGCCATGTTCTTGTAAAGCATTTCACCCCTCTCTCTCTCTCGAGCCTCATGCTTTAGGGGGCATCTGTTACACAGTAATTTGTCACCATCCCTGTTACCCCTTCTCCCGCACCTTGGAGGACTTATTCCGGGACCTGTGAGAAGTGACATAACCTACACTTGCATTGTATCCCCTTGAGTATGTACTTCATATGCCCTGAAGACACCTTCTGCAAAATACCCATAAAAATAGCCCTTTTTCCATTGGTGCGGTTCCACTGTGTATCACTCGCGCCAATGGGGGAAATCCTCCAAAGAGGGCGTGCCAGTGGGTGCTCTGTATCAGAGTCGCACTCGCGCCAGCCCAGTTGGGTAAAGTTTTTAAAAAACAAACTTACGAAGGTTCTTCCTAACCTATTCATGAACTGATTCCATCTTGGGTTAGTTCAGTTGGGCTTTGAATCTCAATAGAAGGGAAGTAGTTCTCCACCTCTCATGGAAGCTTCTTAGTGATAAAGCCAATCCCATGAATCTTGTGGATGACCCTAACTCCTTCTCCTCTATCTATAAAAGCTTGTCCTTTTGCCTTTGACAAGTTGGTCTCCAAGTTCCAAATTCTAAGTCCCAAAGTCTGAGAATTGCCAAGTTCATGCTACAAGGAGCCTTATTCATTCCCATGAGGCTAAATCTAAAGTGAGGAGATTCTTGTCCAAGTAACCAAGGAGAGAGAGGCTTGTTCCCCATTCCCAACAAGCTTTGCAAGGCATGTGCTGCTGATCACCCAACCAAAGGAGGATTTGACGTCAGAACTATGGTTGTATTCTTCTTTGTTTATCAATAATAGACGACTATCATTATGGTTCTACTCTTATTGTCTTTTCTAATGATGATTGAGTTATATCCTTTCTGACTGATATATAGTTGCATCTATTTGATTTTATGCTTGTGTTTGTGTCGTTCTTTGTATGTGCAGGTGTCCGTTCACGAGGATCGTGGTGATTGTGACCAGTCGAAGCAAAGGAACGGGAGCGACGACTCTTCTACAAGTACTAGCGTTGGAATCCAGGTAGGCCCTCATCATCGGTTTTTGATTTGCAATTAGGAACCTGCGTGTTAGCGTTGTTTGATTGTTTCTAGACCCCATTTGGGCTAGTAGGGATCGCCTCTGTCCGCAGAGGAGATTTACCTCCACAACATGGGCAGGTCCCAAAGTTGGGTCGCTCATGAGGATTTTACCGGGGGGCGCGCATCAAGGCGGATTCCTTGATCCCGACACCATTAGTCTCACTATAGTAGGCAACATAAGAGATGATAGTGGTCTATGACATTGCACTATACTTTCCCCTCGTAGTCACTAGATGCTTGAAAGGCAAGTGGTGTGGCACCCTTGGAACTTTAGGGGAATTTCTTGAAGGGCATGACCAACTTGGCACCTTTGGCATCACAAATAAACTATTAGGTGTGGCACCCTTGGAACTTCTAGGGAAGTTCTTGAAGGGCACAACCAAACTTGGCACCCTTGGAATCATTAAAAATAAATAATAATAAATAAATATAAGCAAGGAATGAAAACTAGGTAAATTTACATCAAGGGTAAATGATGATTAGAAACCAAGGTAATTAAATCAAAAATAAAACTTGGAATAAGGAGGATCATAGGAAGAAATAAAATAGAGTACCTTAAAAACTCTACCCTTCCCATGTTGGAAAATACTAGGTAGATTATGTGGTTTAATTAGGTAAAAGGGGAAAGACGAACATAATTGTAAGGATAAAGATTAATCCTAAACTAATTAAACCTAATTAAGAAAAGAGGAAGGTGAATTAAAATAAGAATAATAAATTAATTTAGAGAAATGTAGAGAAGCTCCATGTGGCAACAACCAACATAAGAATATCCATCTAAGAGATAACCTGAGTTAAATTAGGGAGTAGATTGGGGATAAAATCTTGACTCATTAATTGACTTCAAGTAATAAACACAATTTAAGGAATAAAAGGGGGGATAAAGAGACAACTAGGAGAAGAAATAGGAATCTTGTGAGGTGAGGAAAATATTAGTTTTAAATAAAAAGTTAAGTAAATAATTTTGGGTGACCCTTGATGAGAGAGTGACACATGGGTAGGTGAATAATCAAGCTATTAAATTAAAAAAAATATATAATTATGCATGACATGCCACGTGTCATCTATGAGGACTCTTATAAATAAGGGGCAAGCCATGGGAGAGAGGACTTTTGGAGAACCCTATTGTTGGATGGATGAGATGATGTCAGAGCAGTGATTACGAAGCTATAGTGAGTTTGGTGAGGTAGAGGATTTTAGAGAGGGGACTCTTGAGCCAAGGTGTGCTCTCCTCTACCAGCTAGTGCTTTCCTCCATTGTCCAACCCCATTGCAGCTCGGGGTCTGAGGGGAAGAAGAGTACCCAAGGAGTAGGCTGGGAGGTTAACCAGTGGGTCTTCGCATTCGGATCAAGTACGTCATCATTCACTCGCGGAGGTGACCGGCAAAAAGGGAATACCAGTAACAGCAGAGCAAGCGGAGTCTCGCCTTCTGGTGAACGGTACACATGTATTTCATTACTAATTGATCTTAGTTAAAAGTATGTAAATGTTATGATATGTTTCCTAAAATGAGTGTCAGGAATGTGTTAGACAGTGCTGAATAAATTTGAAATTTCAGTGTGTTTCTCTTCTGGTTGTATTTGCTGTGATTTATTTTTTATAAAAATAAAATAAAATTTATATATCTCTATATAGTATGGAATTGGACCTTACACCATAGCTCTCTGAAAGGTGGCTCCAACATTCAACAATCCAAATGGCATTTTGGCATACATAAAAGTTCCCCAAGGAGTGGTAAATGCAGTCTTTTCTTGATCATCTGGGTGCACAACAATCTGATTAAAGCCTGAAAATCCATCCAAGAAAGACATTACTTTAGCTCCTGAGACCCTTTGTAGCAAATGCTCCATTTTCGGCAGTGGATAGTTGTCTTTCTTGGAGAATTTGTTTAAATTTCTGAAATCAACACAGAGTCTGATTTCTCCACTCTTCTTCCTCACAACCACTAGAATGGCTACCCATTTTGAATACCTGAGAGGAACAATGATCTTGGCAGCCAACAACTTTTTAATTTCTTTTTCAATTAGACGAAGAAGGATGGGATTTATTGGTCTCAGCTTCTGTTTGAAAGGAATAGTGTCTTTCTCTAGAGGGATTTTGTGCTAAATTATATTCTTGTCATATGTTTTCAGGTCACTATATTCCTAGGAAAACACATTAGCAAATTGCCTCATTAAATTGTAGTATTCAGCACTTTGATCAACAGACAAATGAGTGGACATATTTACATATCTAGGCTGACCTGGACTTCCTATATCATGCGTATAGACTGCAGATTGGTCTTCTTTTTGGGCAGCCTTATAAGGCACGTCATTATGGTCAAACAGTATTTCTAGACTATGCTGTCTTTACCAATTTTATTTCTAAGCTGGGACTGAGAATTTTCTTCCAAGGCATCATTTTCTTGGTCAATTTGCATCTCATAAAACTCATCAATGACTTGCAAGAACCTACTCAACTCATTATCATCTTCAAAAACTTTCCAATGGTGGACATTGTCAGGCAAGGACGCTCTGTATTTCATTTGGACTTCGTACACTAGTCTGGGAGGCATGGGAGGTATAAATAGACTAGCAAAAATAGCAAGGGAATCAACAAGCTGATTTTGGGCTCTAGGAATGTATGAAATACAGAAAAAATCAAAAAGGTCCCTGATTCTCCATACCTCATCTCTATATGCTTTCAACCTTGGGTGCTTTTCTTGAAACGTTTTATTTACTTGTTGAATTATCAGATCAGCATCTCCAAACACCTTCAGATTCTTGATTCCTTTGTCTTTTGCTGCGTTAAGGCCCAACAACAGTGCTTCATATTCTGCTATATTGTTTGTCACTTGAAAAACCAGTTTGAAAGACAGCTGAATGCTTTCTTGCTGTGGAGAAACTAGCACCACCCCTGCTCCTGCAGTCTCCCTAGAACACGCTCCATCAAAGAACATCTCCCAAATTTGACTTCCTTGCTCTTGCTCGGCCTGAACTATTGGTTTCCTGAGCTGCATTTCGGCCTTCTGAGATTCTTCTATTTGGAGGATACATGCTCCAAAATCAGTGTCCACTGCATATATAGGATGATTTGTAGGATTCTTCTCATCACTGATGATGTATGCCAACTGTGCTTCTCTGTACAATCTCCTGCTTTCTCCTCCAAACACTGGGACAGTAGCATAAGATAAATCATTCTGTAATGTCCCACCTAGTCTCTTAATCCATCCTCTGGACAACAACATGCCAAACTTAGGAGGGACATCTGCTACCACAATATCCATCATCATACTCTTCATGGGCAGCTGAGTTAAGGTAATGGCCAGATCTTTAATCAATCCAAGACACTTCATCTTCCTTGAATCAAAAGAAAATAAATCGTGATAGGGTCTAGTTATATCAAGCCCTAACTCTTCCATGACAGCTCTAGGCATCAAATTGTGGCTGGCCCCTGTGTCTAGTAGGTAATTGTGGAGGATTTTGTCATGAATGGTCAATGAGACATAAAAAGATGGAGAATTATTATCAGCAGGTTCAATCATGGGGCTAAGCACAATGGCAGGCTTGCCATCTTGCAAATTGATAGAGTTAGTGGAGACTTGTTTGGTTTCTAGCTCAAGGGCTTCAAGTATAGGCTTCGTAAATACTTCACTCTTCACCAACTCAACCAGAGGCACAGATATTTTCAATTTCTGAACTTCTGACTCAAGGCTGAAAGAAGAAGATGACTTATCAAAACTTTTTACCTCTTGAACTGGAGCTTTGAGGATGACTGGATTAGCTATTGGTCTTCTCTGCTTGATATTCTGTGGTTCTGTCTGGACAACAGCTCTTTGGGCAACATTCTCCTTGACATTCTTTGCATTTGACCTCAGATTATATCTCTGCTGCTTTTCACCAGTTTGTAGAACAACTCATCTGTCCCATTCTTGACTGTTTTGTTCATGCAACAATGATTTCTCATACTCAGCCAATGTCAAAAATGCAGCACTGCCTTTATCTTCCATGCAATGAATTTCATCCTCATCTTCTTCAAATTGTTCCTCCTCCATGACTACATTTTGGAAAGGAGCCTTTATTTTCTGTTCTTCCTTTGTTTCTTCACCCCTCTGCATTATTTGTGACTGCTCATTTTCTCTTTTGAATGGATTGGGGTTTCTTGGTGTAAATGTGTTATGCTGCCTTGTTTTCCCTAAGTTCTGTTCAACTTTTAGCTTAGAAATTTCAGCAGCCAATGACTCTATCATCTTGGTCATTTTATCTAATTTAGGCTCTGAAGATGATGCAAAAGAAGTAGAAGCTTGATTTATCTGCCTTCTCCTGTCAGCTTGAATTTTTAGTTTCTCTGCAGCCATGATATTGGACTCTACTTCTAAGGCCACATCCTGCATGTCTGCTAGTGTAGCACATCTCCTTTCTCTCAATAACAGACAGAAATCAGAGTCAAAAGCATTTTCATAAGTAAGTTTGGCAGAGGTAGGAGTAGGCTTTACCTCAGCTGGTATCTTACTATACATACGATTGAATCTTTTATTGAAATCAGGTATTGACTCCCCATTTTCCCTCTTCAGATTACCAAACTCAGTATGATAATACAACAAGTCTTTTTTATCTCCCCATTGCTTCAGAAATGCATCATCTAATGCTTCAATATCTGTTATAGATCTCCGGGGTAATTCTCTGAACCACTTCCTAGCCTCTCCATCAAGGCTCTGAACAAAAACTCTCATCCACACATCATTTTCACTTATATCTAAATTATCAGCATAACTGTAAAAAGCTTCAAGGTGTTCTTCTACTGTCACTCCCTCTATTCCAGTGAATTTAGGCATATATTTTTGATATTCTCCCACAGGCATCAGATTTAAAGGCATAGGCAATACCAATGGTCCATATCTGGCAGCTACAATTCTTTCTATCCTCGTAGGTGCTTGCTATCTGATTGAAATATTTGGAAGAATACTAACAGATTGAGCGGTAGGGAGTAATGTGATGGATGGCAGAGATAAATGGATGTTTTGGACTGAATGGGAAGCTTTCTTTGGACTGAGATTCAAAGGGGAACTAACTGAACAAGGGGTTGAACTAATCTCTAAAGGTTTTTCCTTATTATCAGTGTTGTGGTCTAAATCTTCAAACTGTAAATCTTCAGCAATAACTTTATCTTTCAGAGATGAGTAAGATTTCTTAGGCTTACCTGATCCTGATGCCCCTTTCTATGAAGATTTCTTTGATTTAACAGTCCTCTCAGGTTCAGGCACTGGTTCAACTGGATATTTCTGAGGATTTCTTCGAGTGTGTCTCATAAACTGAGCCAGAACTTCAATGTGGAGTCACCAAATGATGGTCTTCCTCCAATGGAGTCACTAGACAGATGATTACAACCAGAAATTGTGTTCAAACCTTGTCTGTCATCAAAGCTTGAAGCTGTGTCGTTCTCCCAGGGAAGCTGAGCTTCAATTATCCTCTCCTCGGCAACGGCGCCAATTAATGTTATCACCCCAAGAAAATCTCCTAGGTTGTATATCAGAGATGCTCGGGAACATTACAAACTCAACAAAAATGTTGGAAAATGGTGGATGAATGAAAGAAATGCTGCATATTCAAGCCAGATAACCACTCCTACTATGATTGACCCCAGACATGGGTGAACACCCCCAGACTACAAGGCTTTAGACCACCAATTACTCACAGTTTAAGGAAAATGTGATGATGGAGAACACTGATCACACCAGCAGATGCATAGGACCCTGTGATGGCCCGCTGCAACCAATTTAAAGGTCTGTAAATATGTTTTCTAGTGCTTAGACAGGATGACAGCTCTCTGGCATTAAAACAACAAAAACCTACACACAAATTCAATGATACATGCTAAATCCTAACACAGAGGTGGGATGACAGCCCCTCTAATGCTAAACATTAACAACACATGAATAGATGAAAACAGGCACAACCTGGAACAAGAAGAAGAAGTGGAAAGTGAGCAATCAACAACAAAAGAAGCTTGTATTAGCTGGAAATGCAGACCAGAAGCTGCTGGTTACAAAGTAGTTACAGTCTCCAGAAGTTGAAGCTTGCAATAGAATAACACTCATCAACCTCATTACATATTACTTTTCAGTATATATAGATTTTGTTTACACAACTGCTCTACTAGGCTATGCGTGGAGGTGTCTTAATTGACCACCAACCGCATTTACAATTAGATATGGGCTTCTGATAAAATCTGAATGTTTTAATGAACAGAATGGCATTTTCTGTACTGTACTGGTGTACTCTTTGAACAACTGAAATTATCTGCATGACTTTCAATAACTGCTACAGTCATTTATCTGCTCAAGGTGGTCATTTTTGTTCTTCAGAGGTACACTATGTTGAATGCAGCAGCTGATGGCTTTAATGCGCAGGTCGCTGGACTGTGGCTTCCTCCTTCCTTTGTGTGCACAAGACAGGGCAAGAACACTTTAAAAATACCTTGAAAACAAACAAGAGCCGAGATAAAATGCTGGCCGCTGGATGGATTACATGGACGATCAAGATCTGTTGATGGGAGGCATAGAAGACATAGAGACGCAGGGAACAATAGCAGCCATCAAATCGCGAAATCGGACGGCAGAGATTAAATTATAGAGGCCATCGGGAAGGAATTTGAATGGAGGATCATGGACCATCAGATCATGATCGGGGAGATCCGACGGTTGATAGGCGGCGAAGTTGATCGCGGGTTAACGGGCGAGGAGTTGTACTGGAAGGGCGGTAAACGGTTTCCCCGCACCGCTTTATGGCCAAGGGTGGTTTACGTACAGGCGAGTGCGATGCAGTAAAATGAAGACGCGTGGCAGGTAAGTCGGCGGGGAAACCACTTTCCCGCGGGCTAACGAACGAGCGGGTTGACGGAGCGGGGGTTGCGATAACCGTTGGATCATCAAGCGGAGGATTGGACGGTCGACAGGTTAATACATACGTTTCGGGTGATGTGACAGGTACGATGACAGGTAATGGGCCCGCCAGGTTATGTTTTTATTAAATCCGCGCATTATAATGGATTAACACATTAGGGCCAGGGTTAAAATAAAAAACAAAGGTTAATGCGGGTTTTAAAGGGTTTCGGGCTTTTAATAAAGGGTATCGGGTTTATTAAGTTTTAAACACAAAGAAGCCCGGAGCTAGGTAAACAAGGGTTTAGGCGAGGTTTAAAAGGGGAATAATAGGATAAAGGGGAAGGAGAAACAGAGGAGTAAGGAGTTAAAAGAGCATAAGGCAAATGAAGGGAGAGATAAAACAAACTACTGCAAATCCTTTGCAACCCAAACCAGCATTGCTCAACACCTCTTTTGATCCATCAACTATTGCAAACCGTAGCAGAGCTAACAGTCACACTACCTTGAGTTTTTTAGATTTTTGGGGAGATATAGAAAATCGTTGAAGTTTATGGATCAAAGATTCAACTTCAGGAGGTTCAATAGCAGATTTCTCTGAAATATTCGGGTTTGTGGCAGTGGTTGTTGTTTTATCGACTTCTCGCTTAAGATTTAAAGATTCTAAATGCGATGGAGAAGTCAGGGGAGAGGGTGAGGGCCATTTACTCTCAGAATGGTATTTAGATTTGGATTTACTTGCCATTCATAGTTCAGGGCCCTCCTCCTAGCGCCAAATATGTTGAAGCCTAGAAAATCGGGTCTACAACAAGGGGGATACCCACCCGGTCCGGACCTTGTTTAGCAGCTCCTTTTCCATTTGGTATAGTGGTTCTGACTAGGGATATGGGACCAGTTTCCCAATTCATGTATGTGTGTGTTGAGAATTGGTATTTCTTTCCTAATAATATCTAAGTAGAATGCTTTTATTTTAAATCTAATTTAACAACATGCAATTTTATTCTAATGAACAAAAGTATCTAATTCTAAAACTAACCCGGGATTTAATCTTTCAATTATGTGATCTAAAATAGTTTTCTACAGCAGTTGGTAATAAAGATCATTCAATTGCTATAAGAAAAGAATTCAGTAAAGATGAACTGTTTCGTATAAAAAGTTAGCTGAACAATCCTGAAAAACATATCGCATAATAAGTCACTCATATTTTAAGCATAAATAAATGGTTATCACCATACAGAAGTGCCAAATGATAACTCAAGCATTCAAGCATTCATACATAAATAACTGAAAATGAATATCACCTTAACATATAAGCAGAATTTGTTAAGAGATAAAAGTACCATTTATAACGAGTTCTACTCATGAGCTCCAACAATAATGATTTATCTCTTCTTAATTCAACATCTACTAAGAGTACAAAAGTGCAATTTCAGTAGCAGATATTAAACACAGATGTCAATAAATCTTGTTCCATTCATTCATCAAAACCTCCTCGGAGGGTGTAGAAGTGCATGTTCTGAGGACAAGTTTTTGATAAATTTCAAGACCCTTCTCTAAATGCATGAGAAGGGTTTAAATACTACTAACTAAATCTAAAAATAGTTTATTACAAAAAATAGGAGGCAGTTTAAATGATCGTCCTCACTTCAGGAAAAAATAAAGCAAAACTAAAACTAAAACTGAATCTAAAAGTAAAAATTAGCAATTAACTATCTATGTATCTGATCTTTGTAGTCGCAAGCATCCAGCATCGGCTTGAGGAGAGTTGGCTGGCTGACCTCCGATTTTAGCTGTCCTGCGAAAACGGAATCGACAAGTGCTGGCGCCATCTTCTTGGCAGAATTAGTGAGACATTTGAGATTCATGCATTGACTGTGTGGTTTAACCAAGTACTGCCAGTAAGAATCCCAATTTAACTTGGTTAACCTTTTGATGGACTCTGCTCTTTCTTGAGCCTTTTGTCTCCAGCTTGTTTGTAGATGCTGCACATTTGGTAGAAATCCTGGAGTGGTCTCTGATATGAGATTTGCCCTGTGTAAATTTTCATTAACACAGTTGATGACATTGTTTGCCACAGTGGCTGCTTCTTCTGCCACTTGTTCTGCTTTCCTGATCTGTGCATCCCACTTATTAAAGAGCATTTCTTTGTGGGCTTCATTGATCATGGGCGCGCTTGCCTTTTTCCCTTCCTCTGATTCCTGCCAAACCAAATATTCAGTAACTCTTTTATCAATTAAATCGTAATCATGTCGCAAGTCCACGACTTGATTAGTAATTCTATCGCTTATCTCGCAATAAGAGCTCCACTGCGATATCCCTCGGCACAATGTTTCTTGCTGCTGTAGGAGTTGATCATTTAAGGAAATGGATTCTGTGACAAATTCTGTAAGCTTAGGATCGTCCTTATGCATTTCTTGCATAACCTGTAACTGTTTTTCTCTTTCGGCCAAACTGTTCTGGTATCCTAGCTGCATTTGTTGAAAGTCCTGCTGTAATTTTTCTAGCTTTTTCTCTGCCTCGTTGTTGACGCTAGCTTGGTGTAGTTGTTGCTGCAAAATCTGTATTTGATCTTCTTTTTATTTCAATAATTGATGTACCTCAGATGCTTTATCAATGGTTGCAGACGCATATTCTCCTGCGATCTGAGATAATTTATGAGATTTTCAATAGGGTCAGTGGTAGGATCTTGCCAAAGGATGTCTAATTGCTCTGCATCAGAAGAGAGCATGCTTTCCAATTTCCAAAGTAATGGGAATATGCTCCATTTCTGGTACATTGCTAGTTGTTCCAGTGACTATATCATCCACTGTCTGCACATTACTCTCAGGTGTCTTTGTGCTCTGCCCCTCAGTATTGATTAAGTCATTGAATGTCTCCCATTCTTTATCTAGCTCGGTTCTAACTGGTGGTGGCTGGATGATGAGAGGGGGAAGATTTACCTGTGGAGTGGTCAAAACCTGTTGTTTTGGGTGTTCTTTAGACTGAGCAGTATCCCTTACTGACCCTTCGCTTTTATTATGGTCACTCTCGAACCTCTTGGAGTGTTCTGGTGTTTCTCCCCTAGACTTGGATCTGGACCTGTCTGTGCCTGAACTTCCACTGAGACTGATACTGGGAGTTGGCTCCCTTACTGGTTCCAAGCGTAATTTATCCAAAGGGATATTAGCTAACCTCCTTTCTCTATACATTTTGAACTCTTGAAATTCTGCTGGAGGAAATTGCATTTGGGCCGAATGCAGAACTTCTTTAAGTGTATTTTTCTGCTGAAATGTATCATCAAAAAGATCATCTTCTCCAGAAAACACTTTTATTTTGACTGCAGTAGTGAAATTCTTAACGATATCATAAGGGTCGAACTGTCTTCCTAGAAATTTGAACAATTGTAGACATAACATGTTGTTTACTTCTTTGAATGCATGACCTACATCAAATAGTGAAAAGGCCCCACAAGCCACAGGAAATTGCGGCCAAATGGCCTTCTTCTTGTCCTTCAGCTCTTTACTCATTCCTCCTACCCCGCAAGTCTGGTAGGCAATCTCTCGTGCTAGTAGTTTATCAGGGACATATAAAGGTAGGACATGAGGGGAAGTGAGACTTCCGAATACTCTGACATAGGTGAAAAGTTCTTCTCCGAACCATCTTGCGATAGGGAGCATATCGACCTCCGCTTCGGGAGAAAATCTTGGAGCGTCTTTATTATACAACATCTTGTATAGAGGCAGCATGACTCCATGACAAATCTTATAAAAATATGGAATGAACTTGGAATCCCATAATTCCTTGTGATAAACATGAATGGGTAAGGGGTCTTGAGTAGTCCATTTCCAACCCATCATAGGAAACTTGGAAACATAACAGATTGCATCCATTACATAAGCAGATAAGTAGAAAGGAGGATAAATCCTCTGAGCAGTTCTTTTGGACCGATAATTCAAAATGGTTGTGGCTAAATTGTCAGACAATATTTTAGCCCAATCCACAATAGTAGCATTAGTGGCGACATCTAATAATGGTAGCCATTCAGATGAAAATTTGTTAACGTCAGGCTTTCCAAAAAGTCTACAGAGCATAGCAGCAACAAAGCAATACGGAGAGGTGAGAGAACCAGTACTATACATACCATGCTTATCCCTTTTTAGTGGTTCGTCCCTTCTCGACCAGTCCTTGGTGCATTCTACCAAATCTTCATTTTCTTTAGCGAACTTCTCCATGAACTATTTATTATAGGTCACTTGTGGCTCTGGTAGATGATACATGAGCCTCAAATCTTGTGTAGTGAACGAGCCAATGAGCCCTTGGCTCTGAGTCTTAAACTGTCTATTTGTTATCTCAGCACTATCCAATACCCATTTGACCATGTTCGTGTATGGAAGAATCTTGGGCCTTGCCGCTATCCGGTGCAAGAATGAGCATGCTAGTTCTGTAATTGACGCCTCAGATGACCCACGTGAGTCTGTAGTAGCTGTAACCTCCATTACTCTGGGATTTTCTTCCTTGAGTAGACTGTGCATGCCTTCCCAAGTAGTAATGTCGGCATCTCTGTTACAGGTGGTGTCCGTGTATGAAGGCGTCATTTCTTTGTCTTCAGAACTCAGAGCCTTTCCTTTCTTTCCCATAATATTCTGAACACTGCTATGTATACCTCTCTGCTTTTCGCTCCTGCAATTTGCAAATGAGGAAAGAGTAATGATAAGAAAAAGGTGATGGGAAAGCTTTAAATGCCGAAATCATATAAAATATATCACCTTACGTGAAATGGCTCTTCGATCAGATCAAAACCATATTTCATTAATGATTTCCAACTAACTCATTAAATTAACATTAACACGCATAACTGGGCATCGGTTTGTGGAAAATCTTTTTCGAATGATGAGCCCTGTAGATCTACGATAAGGTGATTTTGCGATTTGCTTCGCAATATCATAGATCGCAATATCGCTGATCCATTACGTGTGGCAATCATCCATTACCATATGTTTTCTGCGAAATGCGATTTGCGAGATGTGCCATCGCATATTGGCGGTTTGAGGTATTTCACTTTAAGTGATACTTGAAGCACATGAAAACTGCGATGCGATGAATTTATTTAATATGTGATCTTGCATCGCGATTTCGCAATATTAGGATTCAGTTTGTAGGAAAGCATCTATTACCTTTTGTGATGCAATGCTTTTTCTTGAGAAAACGGTTTTGTTTGAACTTATCATAAAAACTAAGGCTTTTTTAGATTTTTCGGGTATTCTCCTAAGTTTATGATAGTAAGATTTATTCAAAAAGGAATAAAAGTCCTAATTTATTTTTTTGAATGTTTTGGATAAGGGTCCCCACTTATTTAGTATTAGTGAGAAAACTAAATAAGAAGGGGGGTTGTTGCTAGCCACAACACCCGTGCAGTTCAAATATGGCATTCAATAGAAGATTATAATATAACAAAGAGCTCCGATATAGCAAGCCTATAGTCTTGCCCCTTTTTTGAGAGTTAAGAAATGCAAGAATATATCAAAGCATGCCAAAAAGGACTGTCATGCAGTTGCAGTGCAGCACATAGGGGTCGTTGTTTCTTCTTTTTTCATCCCAGAGGCAAAGGAACCTGATAAGCTCAAATAGAGAAACACGGTAAGCTTGAAGGAGGCTGATAAAGCAAAATATGAATGAACCAAGGCATCCTGAGGATTTTTGGCCATTTTTAGCAGGATTTTGGGCATGATGGAACAATTTGAGATTATCTAGAAATTCTATTTTTATTGCTACCTAATTTTTTATGAAAAACATTAAGTTTATGTTTTTGTGGGCTTCCATCTATTCTAAATGGATAACTCATACATTGAATCTGGTCATAGGATATTTTATGATGTAATTCTATTTAAGATCATGAAAGGCAATGTAGAAGGGGTTGGTTGGTCTGTGTGTGAAGAAAAAAGACTTGTATTCTGTATTTTTCAAGTATTTTCAGTGAATAAAGGAAGGCCAAAGGGACTTGTTGCAGGAATTCTTGTGTTAGTCATTATGATGATGTGTTTCTGTATGTTGTAAGTTTTCTTGCTGAAACTATTATACCATGATTACATATCTTCTTGTTTAGACAAAAAAAGTATCATCTCAAAATTTGTTGTTACAACACTTTGTTTTAGTTTTCTAAACAATAAATGTTTTTCCTCTTAAATGACATGCAAAATTCATCCTTTAGTTAGATGCTTTGAGTGTCATTTGTCCATTATTATGTTGCTCACCCTCCTACAACGAATATGTTAAGAAACATCAGAAGAACTACCTATCTCGCTCTTGTTACAAGAAACTTTCATTCTTTTACCTATTCACTAAAATATTTACTGAAAGTGGCCCTCATGTATAATGGAATTTCCTCGCACTAGCCACCAAATCATAAAAAAAAATCATTTTCTTTATGTTCTTAAAAACTAGCCTAAAATCTGAAATACTCGGCCAATTAATTGACTGAAAAATCTTATAGAGAGAGCCCTCTCTAAAGCTAGAAGGGCTAGATTATAGCTTACAAGTGGTTTGTGGTTACCTCTGGGATTTCTCTCCTCAGACTAGAGAAATTTACAGAGTGCTAACACCTTGTATATTACGTATGCTTGCTTATCAATGGTAGGGTAATTCAACTCTAAACCATATAAGCCAACACTCATGAAAGATATAGGTTTCTCATTCCCTTGATTGTCTTTCTGTGTCATCACGACCACAATAGACGAGCTAGAATCAAAAGTCTACAACAAGAAATCTTTGCCAAAATCTAGGTTTTATAAAGTTGGAGTGTCGACAATGGCTTGCTTGATTCAGGAAAAGGAATCTTTCTCCCTCTTACCCCATTTATATATAGCATCCTTCTTTATCATCTACTGTAATGGTTTAACAATTTGTGTGTAATCAGAGATGAACTTTCATAGAAAATTGATTTTTTCCACGAAGTATTGCATTGCTTTATTGTTCACAAGAAAATGGATTTGAGTAATAGTCTCGACCCTTTCCAGGTCAACCTTAATTCTACTCTTAGCGATAATGTGTCCTAAGCGATTACCTTCAGACACATTAATGATGCCCTTTTTCAGATTTAGCGAAATTTCGTGCTTGCAACATCGCTTATGCCTTAGATGATGAATGTGATCAAATCTCTTCTTTGAAAACATTGTTACGTCATCCAAGTAGACGACCACACTCTAGCTGATCAATCCATGGAATGTGATGTCCATGGCCTATTGAAATGTAGCACCAGCATTAATGAGTCCAAATGGCATGCACTTGAAAGAAAAAGTTCCCCACTTCATCCTAAAGGTGGTCTTCAATCTATCTGGTTCTGCTACTAGCACCTGATTATATCCAGAGAATCCATCCAGTAGCGAGAACATTTCTGACCAAAACATCATCTATAGTATTTGATCCATAGATGGCACAGGATAATTATCTTTGTCCGAAGCCCAATTAAGGTTGCGAAAATAAACACGTGTATCTCACCAGAATTTTTCCTGATAGGAACCAGGTTGGAAACCCATGTAGAATGACGGACTTTGTGTAATATCCCTCCCCTTAATAATAAATAATAAAAAATAATAATAATCATAAATGTTAAATAATAAATGATACAAAGAAAATAAATAAAAATAATAAAAATAAAAATAGTAATAACCATACTAAAAAAATAAATAAGAATAAATAGAAATAAAACAAGAAAACTATCAAAAAGAAGGAAATAAAACAAGAAAAGCTAAAAATCAAAAAGAAAGTTGCATGTAGACACTTGGAGTGTGTGCATGTGGTTCCCCTTCCAATGTTGTTCTATTTAATAGATGGTGAGGAAGATGAGAGGCATTCCTGCATTCCATCATTCCAAGATTCTATCTTGCATTCTCTTGGGAGAATGGAGTTCTAAGACTTAGGAGTCACTGGCAGTAGTACGTTGATTGAGGGCTCGGGGTGGCCAGTTGTAGCAAATCCTTGCACAATTGAGCCTACGGTTGGGTGGAGAGTCGTCCCCAAAACCTTGTTGCGGTAAGCCTACTTCTACCACAGGTAAACAGGTAAGCACTATTCATTAAATTTGAATTTAGTTAATTAATTACATGTTTATTTGGCTAGGTAAGTGCAACTCTTATTTAAATTTAATATTAATAAGCTAATTAGATATTTATTTGGCTGTTGTTACATATGGTATCAGAGCTTAGGCTCAACCCTTGGGGCTATGGGCATCTTAAATTTTTTTTTTCTTTATTTTGTTTTATTGGGAGTTTTTAACTCGACTTTTTCTGAAAGTTACAGGATCGTTACTTACGAGAAGCTGCATGTCTTTTTTTTTTTTTGTTGTACAAACCCTCGCTTTCTAATGACTTAAGTGCCAAAGATTCTAGTTTTAAGGGCCTATTGGATTTGGTTTTTCCCGAGTTCTTTTTGTTCTGTGAATTTTAAGAAGTATTGTGCATTTTATGATTTCTAACCTGCGATGTTCCAAATCTCTGTTCACTTTTTCTCGTAACTTAGAATTCAATGAACTTAGTTTTCAGCTTAAGTGAATATATAGCGTACTGCTTACAATATGTTATAGTTTGTTAGTTTTTTTTAGAATTGAAACACTTCAAGGCATTCTGACTAAGGTAGTGATTTGAGTTATTTGGAATCTTTTTGTATTCTGCTTTGTATCCAATTGGATTTTGATGTGGCGAAGCTCCCGGCCTAAACAGAACTCCGTGCTTATTAGGAATTCGTGTTCTTACTGGATCTTTACAGATCTGCATTGGCCGCTTACGAGTTTCAATTATCAGAGTTTTATCTGTTTACGATTTCATTGGTTGTGTTCACTGTGAGCTGGTCCATTTGGCATCAAATCTGAGACATTACAGTGTTCTTTCTATTCATCTGTTAACTAAACTTTCCAAGGAACAATTATCGACGAACATGATATAATTTTGTTGCCTCTTTTGGCAATTTCGTGTAAAAACGGAGAAAAAGCGACATGCAGTTTCTTGTCGTAATGCTTCTTTTGTATTTTTCATCCTAATAACCTCCTATTTGTACTGTTGACATGCCATTTCTTTTTTATTTTCCATCATATTGGTCAGAAATACGTTCTTACTTTTATTGGAGTTAAAGACTGGTAATTTGGGACTGCACTGGATATAAGTTTCCCAATATGTGATTACTAAAGTATTTGCGTCCCTGGAAAAACTAATAGATTCTGCTAGTATTGTGTGCTACGGAGATATTTGGCATGCCTTCTATGTGCCTTATTACCATTAGTCTTGTGAAAATATGAAAGTGGATAATATTGTTTTTCCCCGGGAAAATCGCTTCTAGAAACTCCTCTGGCATCTTCGTTGCACATGGAATGCCAAAAATTAAACACTTGTGAATTGACCTGATATGTATGTTCCATACACGTAGTAATTCTGGTTGCAAAAGCTATGGACTCTTGGATTTACCTATTGTGAACTTGCTCTCCTTGATACTTATGCAATAAGGTATTTTATCTGCAAAAATCTATTCTAGAGCCTCTGCCATTCATAAATCGATGTTTTCTTTCATTAAACTGGGTCAGGCTTAGCCTGGTTCCGAAAGTGGGAAAAAGGACAGAGATTCCTTGAGATTTCCCGGGTGTTGGGGACTTTCGATGCTTGCTGGTTATACTAGTTCAACAGAGGGTGTTGGCAACAGGAAGTAAATAAAATAATAAATAATAATATAATAATAAATAATAAATAATAAAAATAATTAATAAATAATAAATAATAAATAAATAATTAATAATAGAAATAATAAATAAATCACTTAATAATAAATAATAAAAATAATAAATCATAAATGTTAAATAATAAATGATACAAAGAAAATAAATAAAAATAATAAAAATAAAAATAGTAAAAACCATACTAAAACTCTAAATAAGAATAAATAGAAATAAAACAAGAAAACTATCAAAAAGAAGGAAATAAAACAAGAAAAGCTAAAAATCAAAAGAAAAGTAAAGAAATAAAACAAGAAAGCTAAAAATCAAAAGAAAGTTCCATGTAGACACTTAGAGTGTGTGCATGTGGTTCCCCTTTCAATGTTGTTCTATTTAATAGATGGTGAGGAAGATGAGACACATTCCTGCATTCCATCATTCCGAGATTCTACCTTGCATTCTCTTGGGAGAATGGAGTTCCAAGACTTAGGAGTCACTGGCAGTAGTACGTTGATTGAGGGCTCGGGGGTGGCCAGTTGTAGCAAATCCTTGCACAATTGAGCCTACGGTTGGGTGGAGAGTCGTCCCCAAAACCTTGTTGCGGTAAGCCTACTTCTACCACAGGTAAACAGGTAAGCACTATTCATTAAATTTGAATTTAGTTAATTAATTACATGTTTATTTGGCTAGGTAAGTGCAACTCTTATTTAAATTAATGTTA